>CAXHWN010001600.1:0-30000 GCA_964020975.1 Hermodice carunculata | reverse complement strand
GCTGACACACACACTTTAATAAGCACAGCGAGACTGATTTGGGATCGAAGACAAGTTGACCATTTTTGAAATTTACATATTTTTAGACACAATGTCAGCTAGCTTTCAGATAGAAAAGTAACGCCGCGGAGCCAAATACTTCCGCATGTCCGACATTTGGGAACACCCGACTCACTGCTCTGGGTAGGCTTCCCTCGATCATCTCTTGTAAAATGTGTGCGCTTTCGGGATCCGAAGCGTGTGGTATGACGTGGAACATACGCCAACAGTCCACGGTGTTTTGTGTTTTCAGCGGCACTGCCAAACAGCTTCAGCAAATGTAATTTAGTTTTCAGTTTGACAATGAACGCAACCTAGCGCTTAGGTGTCCGACAATTGGGCACCCCAGTATAGCACCCTGGGCCTGATCACGTTCTGGCCAATCAGACAATCTGCTGCCACTAAAAGATTTGTGAAGCAGTGTTACATGAAAATGAGTGAGGTTTTATTTCAGCGATGGTAAGCCACATGAGCCTGATGTGGTTCTGACCTGTGATCATACATTATTCCAAACAATAGTACCAAGCAGGAAACAGAATATCATAATAAATAGCAAAATTGACAGAAGACAATCGTGTATAAACCATTGTGACTACTCACATTTAGGTGGACACTCTGGCAACTTTTATATGGAAAACTTGGTTGATATTCCAAAATAAGTCTGTCATGCAAGACAGCCCAACCTCAACTGAAGTTTTGGCGGGGATGTTGGCTACAGGTGCCCACGCTTATGGGTATCCCCCAATAACCTACGTGAATCTCGAAACTCGATACCATTAATGGAGACCTCTGTACCTACACTGTGGTTAGGTCTTGATTAGCATACACACGGAGTGACAGTATTGCACATTAACTCTTTACAAATAGTGATACATAGTCTGGTACCGAGTATTCTGATTTGGTGTTCAGCGTTAAAATTGATAAATTTGAGTGTTTTAGTAGATATATTATCGAATCTGTATTCTGTGGTTTTGTTCTTTACACTTTTCTATTGGCGCTTTGACAATAGACAAAAGTTATAGGGACTAAAACTTTTTTGAATTTCTTGAGAAAGACGAGAAATGCAGTGGTTCTAGACGCGTAATATTATATTTCAACCTTGAAATTTTACACAAAATCAAAGGATCACAAACAGATCTAAATATATCATGATTGGAAATATGGCACTTAATTTTTTTACATCAATCTCAATTTGGCAATTGCGAGAGAATATACACGTATTTTGACGTTTTATTTGTACATCAAGAGCTTGAATTTTATATCTCTGCAGATATGAAAAAGTGTTGTATCCAAAGTTGCCGATAGGGGACACTCTCTAATGATACTCTTTTGAGCAGGTTGACCTCACCGTGGAAATGCTTCCTTTCCATTTGCAGATATATGTGAGTAATGCATGGATACACATGAGCATCCCCTCCCCCACGTTGGCCTGTCAGGACCAAGTGGACAAAACCAGTTGCCTACATACTTCCATTTCCGCATGCTAAATTTGATCTCATATGGACTCATTATACATCAATATATAATTCCTTGAACCTCACACTTGAAGTATTTGACACTATGCATCATAAATGTAACATGTTTTGCTACATACATTAATAAACAATTTTGTTTTTATAGGCAAGGACAAGAACAGAAGCTTCTCGCCCTGCCTAAAAGAGGGCACCGCAGTTACTGGACGGCTAGGACTGTGTATTCCCATTACTTTACATTGTAATTTGCAATGTTGTAACTTGACAACAACTGCACAGAGAGACACCAACTTTCGCACAATAAATCTAAATTCTTAACTAAACACCTCACAAAAATCGTATAACCACAGCTACTTAAGTGACCAGTTTAATTTAAGGTTACTATAACATGCAAACCAATGGGAATACACAGCTCTAGCCCTCCAAATATTTGTGTATTCGGTTGTGTATTGGGGTGAAAACACACTTCAGAGCCAATTCTGACATTTACTATTATGTAGCAATGACAGCACATCTCCTTATTCTGTGCACTGATACACTAACTGTAAGAGGCATGCATTCTACATTTAATCCAATTGGTTTTGTGCTACCCAAAGTACTAATATTGACGCATATGATGTCAAATAATATAAAGGAAGTGTAATCACAGGTTCATAGTGAAGATGCTGTGCATAATGTCGAAATACCACGACCACCTGTGGCAAACAGGGTACAAACCTGTTATAATTCGTGGATTTACTAGCCAATAACTTTTCTATATTTCTAGGCTCAGAATTTCACATCTTAAAATGCCATAGGACATTCAATATACCTTAAATCTTGTCTTCCCTAGGCAATGGCGTCAGTTCAGCAACAGATCCAATTTGTATGTCTGTGTGCCAACACGGGCATTCTTTCTTTCTTTCTTTCTTTCTTTCTTTCTTTCTTTCTTTCTTTCTTTCTTTCTTTCTTTCTTTCTTTCCTTCCTTCCATCCATCCATCCATCCATCCACCCACCCTCCCAACCTCCCAACCACCCACCCACCCACCCATCCATCCATCCATCCATCCATCCATCCATCTATCTATTTATCTATTTATCTATCTATCTATCTATCTATCTTTCTTTCGTTCTTTGATTCTTTCTTTTTTACTACCCCCCTTTTTTTACCAGTTTTCGAATAATAGTACAATCAGAAACTTCAAAATTAGCAAGATTATAGTCCTATACATGAATTTGTGCCTTTTAAGAAATAGGAGAAAATATATTGAAGATTATGCAAATTAGGACCATTTAAAATTTTAAATCTCGAATATATCCATCACTTATAGGTGCAGGTAACCAATCCAACTTCAATGTATAGGTTTGTAACACTGCACATTTTCGTAATTTATATGTGACCTCTAAAGGGCAAAGGTCAAGTTATTTGGACCATTGGAATAAGTCTGTCAATTTTTCCCCAATTTTGGCCATGTTGGTCCCAAATGTAGGTTTTGAAACACTGCACATCTTTGTAATTATATACAACCAGTAAAGGCCAAAATTCAAGGTCATTTAGATCTTTGAATGTTTCATCTATCCATACCTTCGTCAATTTTCATCTGATTTGGTCCATGTTGGGCTCACTTGTAGATATTGTAACACTGTATATCTTTGTAATATACATGTGACCTCTTAAGGTCAAAGATAAAGGTCATTTGAACCTTCAGAAATTTTATTCAGCCATAACTTGGTCAATTTTCATCCAATTTTAATCACGTTGGACTCAACTTTTAGGCATTGCACACTGCACATGATTGTAATTCACATGTAAACTCTCAAAGTCAAAGGTCAAAGATATTTGGCCCTTTGAAATTTTCATCTAGCCATAACTTGGTGGTCAATTTTCATCTAATTTGGTTCATGTAGGGCTTAAATTGTACATATTGCAAAACTGTACATTTTTTAAAAATTAAGTGTAACCTGTAGAGGTCAAAGGTCAACGTCATTTGGACCTTTGAAATTTTCATCTTGTCATATTTACAACTTTTGAAGGCACACAGACAAAAATTGCTTTGAAACAAATCCTGTTTTCTAGTTGCACTTGTTTTTCACACCAACAGAAGTTGACAGGCAGGTCACAAGAACTAGGAAAATGAGTTACATGACTCATCGACCGGTGTTGCTGCGTACCGACAGTTCACACGAGGATACAGCTAAAACATTAAAAAATAAAGTCTTGTGATGGCAGCACCCACGCAGCCCCATCTCACACGGATTGTTGTTTGTGTTTTTATCGTTATGATTATTATCACTTCTGACTTGTCCGGCAGGAGAACTTATGACATTTGTTTGCGACCATCGTCTGTCTGTCAGTCATCCTTTTTACATTCCTGACTTATTCCTAAAAAAAAAAACCCACTGTATGAAATATGAAATGCTTTCATTTTTTTCACATGGATAATTTCAGGTGGTCCTGTACCAAGTTAGGGAAGGTGATAATAATGAAGTGGTCCTGTACCAAGTTAAGGAATGTGATAATAATGCAATATATATATATATATATATATATATATATATATATATATATATATATATATATATATATATATATATATATATATATATATATATATATTTATTTATTTTTCTAGGTTTTTATTTTTCTTTTAACAATGTAAATTTCGTCTTCTCAATAACTGCTTGACCTATTGTTTTGTTATTGCACATTGGGTTAATTGGGGTCACTTAGTGCACATTTCAAGTTTAGCCACCACGTGTCACTGCAATTTATGGCTAGTCATGGAATGATTTTTTGTGTGTTATGGCTATTTTCTATTTCTTCTCCAGAACAGTTGAACAGAAACGCATGAAATCTTATCAGAATAAAATCTGACAAAATATTATGTATCTTGTAAAAATAATTAGGTTACGTTCAGTGTTGACAAAAATTATGGGAAATCAAACTTTGAGATCATGTGTCAGTGAGTGCCACATGTCTATATAGGTATATAGCAGCAGTGCAGTGCATTTATTGCAATATTGTAAAAACTACTGCTGCATGAGATACTTTGTTTTGACACATAGATGTTGCCCAGGTGGACGTGCACCAAAGGTGTGAAGAGGAATATGATGGAATAATTACGCATTCTCTGACACGGGATGCCAATATACTGTACTGTAGAATTCAAGCTGTTTGCCAACTCAGCAATATGGCACATTGCCTTACATCCTGGTAATGTTAGATCTCAGACACATGGTTACTTTTAAGGGCAGCTAATTAAGACACCAAAATTACATCCCACTTTAATCGATCCCTGCTCAAGATGCGTTTGTGTTAGGATAACAAATCATATATGTGTAATAGAAAAGTACCTAAGGGTTTTATCATTTGGTGTTGTTAGTCTTCACCTTGAGTAACCTTGACGTGTTAGATGGTATCTTCGTAATTATGGATCCTGGGCCCATGGTTACTATGAAGCATATAGGAAAATACTTTTGGTGATTCCTTTGGCAATTGCGTAGTTAATTTTGACTTAGAATGACCCTAAAAGATATGACTGATATATTGGCCCAAGTCATAGTGATATTTAACCTTTGGTCATCATTGTCTTCAGGTTATTATGATTTCCTAACCCGAAAAGAGGCAAAACAAAAATCATAGTATCTTCTGCCCTAAATCAAAGCCTAGTGCAGCCTGTCAAAATTTAGATGTGATTACTGAAGCAATTTCAATTAGCTGCATTGTACAATTTGTTGAAGAAAATTGAGAGGCTAGCAATATTGTTTTACTGCCATTCTTTTTAATTTAGTACAATTGAAAACGAGAATTGAAATAACTACTGATAAGCATAGAATCTTTAAAAATCAATATTTGGAGGTTTTGACAATCCATCCATGTTGACCAGTAGAAATTGTCATACTTGCGGTCGTTTACCATGGACAGATATATATATATATATATATATATATATATATATATATATATATATATATATATATATATATATATATATATACATATATATATATATATACACATATATAAATGTATGTATAAATATATACATATATGTATGTATGTATGTATGTATGTATGTGTAAATATTTATATTTCTATTGTGAGATGTACCTTTGACGAAAAGGCTGCATGTGTAGCCTCATTTACATAAAACTGATATTGTAAGAGGCGTTATATTTTATGTTTTCCGTTAACCATGAATCAGTCACGCAGTTTCACTTGTATCCATGCAATATACGCAACTGAAGCTATACGATTGTCCTTCCAGTAGCCGTGAATTCGGTTTTATATCATGTTGCATATGTAAACCATTGCTAGGTATGCCTACATTTATATAATTAGGGGCTTTGGAAATGTTTATAGATGTGGACATTAAGTGAGCAGCGTCTGAAACAAAAAGCACGGAATAAAAATTGTCTCCGCGCATTTTATCTGATTGTGTCCATGTGAACTGATTTGTACCGTTGTTTAGTTGATTAATCGTATGCAAAACAAGAAAGTATACTTTTAGTTAAAGACTATGCACGAAAATATAACCATTAGAAGGATCACGATCAGTATCAAATAATGTATTAATTGCATCCCCCCGCGGGGGGGGGGGGGGGGGGGGGCAAGTACAAAGCATACAGCTGGGACGACTTCACTCGGGGTCCAGCTACATAAATAAATAAATAAATACGTTGTGACAAATTGGGGGGGGGGGTGGGGAGGTTGAAGGGTAAATATAATGCAATTAATTTCCATGGATGCTATGTTATGACAACTGCAGGTTGAAAGAACATAAATAACCTAAACATAGATCGGCATAAAACTAAAGCCCAAAATATCAAGCTAAGTCTAAGTATCATTATTAGAGCATCGGGATCACAGTTGGGATGCGGGGGGGGGGGGGAGGGCTGAATGGTTTACAAATTAAAACCTCTTGACAATTGAAAATGCACCACGTGATAAAGTTTTTTTGCATCAGTTTGTATTGTTACTTTGTGTGTGTTACTACACCACTTTGTTCCTGTTATTTTATATATTTTACCTCCAAAAATATAGCCCAGAACATCCTTAACGTGACTGGACTAAATACAATGATAATGATGATGAAAATAATAATAATAATAATAACAACAATAATAATAATAATAATAATAATAATAATAATAATAATAATAATAATAATAATAATAATAATAATAATAAAACATGTTGATTCTAATAACAGTACACTATGTAATTATCAAATTCCCTTGGTCATGCTGTATTTTTGTGGGGCTGCAAAAGCAATACCATCTTAATGTTTGGTGCTCATAAAGGTTCCATAGTAAGTGCTGAAGTGAAAAGGCTGTAAAACACCTTCATTTTGTCTTGCTTAATCACTGTTGCTATTTAAAATACTGCAGATGTGCTCATTTTGAATAGGTCCTTCGGGGCTACCTGGATTAAACACTGGGAATATGAACCTATTGAGGCTACAATACAAGACATTCATGTTACTTGCAGAGCTGCTCTAGCCCATATATCTGAAAAAAAAAAGAAATACCCGTAATGTGCGGGGATATCCTTGTATCAAAGCAGGAAAATTGTGTTGCTTTTGATCATACATTTTCACAGAAATGTGATAGTCATATTGGCAAAATAGGTTTATAAAGCGGGAATTGTATTAACCCTATACGAACACTGAAACGTACGGCTAATGCTACGGAACAATTTGATTCAGGATGGGATACCCGTTTAAATCTGGGGCTGGAATGTCGGGACTTGTTGCCCGAAATGGTTTTTGTGGGACATTTGGGACAATTACAGGCGTGTTGCCATGGAGGTATGTAGACTTCAATGGGTTATCCGTGTGAGATAAACCTGTAAAAATACTTGGAATAAACTGGTGAGTTATGGCTTGTTTGTATAGTACAGAAACAGAGATATCATGTCAAACGTGAAGTGCGATGGTGGTCAAGATGTGAGCTTCGTTTCACACTTTTTTTGTGTAGGAGCTCCGTCTGACAGCCCACCCTTCCACATCTTTTTACGACGAATGATTGACTGCACAGATGAATACACAATGCTTTATTGCAGATAAGCCCTATATATGTATGTGGGCCATTGCACGAGAAGATGTTCCAGGTCCACCTTCTCTACCCTCCCTCCCCCTCCCCGCCCCGTATATAGGGAAGATTTTCAGAGCGCATTCCAAGAACAAGACAAAGAAAAAACACGCTGTTCTGTTTGGGTGCTCGGGACGGTCTCAAAATGAATTTTTGGGCACTGTACAGGCGAAGTTCAGGGATCAGTGCGTGAAACCATAATCAAACAAGGTGATCAGCCACTTGCTGCATTTTTTGTGTGATTTATAAGTGGTTGCAAACTGACCATTCTTTCTGATCCCTTCAATGAAATTCCATAGAGATTACATTCAGGACGAGGAAACTGACCATCCACGAATACGAATGCGACGAATTGTTCGCAGACTTCAGACTATATACCAAATCGTTGGCACGAGAACCAATTAAGTGACAGACTAAACCTGATCTTCAGACTAGTTTCTGAAACTTTTTAAATTTGGAAAGTTTGGCCAACTTCATATATTCTAGGCCACATGAGGTGATTTCAATTCAACCTTATTAAAAATCCATACATTTGTGGAGTTTTATGTTCTGGCCACAAACCAAGATCTTTCAGAAGTAACCTTTGTAAAATCTTGTTTAAATTACTCTATTGGTTTCTAAGAAACATTAAAATTTCTCTGTCTATTAAAGCACACATTATAAAGGACAGGGATGAAGTGAACATGTGGCTTTACTATACTTAACTGATTCAATGATTCAATTTTGGGTAGTAGTCCGGTGGCAAAAGCCAGAAAAATGGGTCCCGTGGGAATTTAATGATTAAAGCTGACAACATATGAATCTCTTCAGCAGACTCTCAGGAAGATAGAAATGCATGTTGCCAGCCTGAAATCTGCTGCAGAGGCACTCTAGCAGCACCATAAGTAGCACCACTTTTTTGCACCAAAATATATGCAAATTTTGCAATTTCGTGTGATTCATTTTTCACTTTCATTTAAATGCTCTACAATGCATTCATTTGTTTGAATATAAGTTCAACAAACATTGGGAATCCAGAAATAACTAATTAAAATTATTTTTATGACACATTAAAAGTTTTAATCCCTCACTATTGAAAGAATAGAAAAATCTACATCAGCTTCCCGAAATACCAGCCAAGTGAAAGTGATATATTTCTAATGTATATATATATATATATATATATATATATATATATATATATATATATATATATATATAAAAGATGTCTTTGGAAGGATGATTAATTCAGGAGTGTGTATGGTCGTAATTTGTTATTATGGTGAATGTAGATGGAGTTAGTAACGTATGTAATGAACTTTTCTACAATGCATGACTTCATGGTGATTAACGCACAATGGGTGTCTATGCATTACTTCAAGCAAGGATGAAATATCAATATACACATTTCTAGATATAGGTAGATATCATTTGGGATGCATTGGTATTATTCAGATCCATTGATGCTTTATGACCTTGACCTCAATTTCAAGGTCACTCAATCATAAATATTGGGTTCATTTAGAAATAATGTATTATTATTTCTGTATGAAGCACACAGCTGAATTTAAGATGTCTTGATTGCATGTTTTAAAAGGGTATGAAATACAGGTCAAATTTCAGATATTTCCCCAATAGTTTATCTGTTTAGTTTATATGGATACCATATTATTTAGTGTCTAATTTATATTTTGTCACATCAGATATCTGGTAGCAAACTTAAGATATGAATACTAGAACCTTACTAAACTGTGTCTAAGAGTCCATGACACAGTGTTCACAGTTTTATATTTCTTTACAATTAGTATAATGCATTTCCTGAATTTTGTCATTTTTTATCTTCTTTCAAATGGCATGTTATTGCTATTTATAAATTTCTCCATGAGCACAATTTTATACCTTATTCATCAAAGTTCAATGGGTTGTCTCTCAAACTTTCTGGACACAATTTAGTGGGCTTTATGGTCACAAATGCTATAGCACGAATGCCACTTTCTATGTATTCCACAATACTAGTGTTTGCTTGTGTTGGCTTCCTGCTCATAGTGCACTCACACAGCTTTGCTTGTCTGCTTTCTTGCAGGAGTAGTAAAGTAACATAGTGCAGTAACTAACAGTTTGTAGTTGGTGGTGGATAAGATGGAAAGCTTGGATCGACCTGCATTAAAAGTGCCCAGAAAAGACACGAACTTTAAGCTTTGTTTGATATGTCAAGTAAAAAAGAATGAAAAACTTGTTGATAAGCCTTCATGTCATCAAAAGGTCTTAGACTTTATCAGAGAAAGAGCTAAATATGGTGACCAGAACTTTCCAGACATTAGTAGAAGAATAGGAGATGCCACAGAGGCATTACTAATAAATGAAGGTGCTACTTGGCATAGAGGCTGTTATCAAGACACAGTTCATAAAAGCAAGTGTGAGAGGGCTCGCCTTAAATATGAAAAACAATTGATTTCTAAAACACAATGTCAAGTTCCAGTCCCCGGTCCTTCAGGTGCTACATTCACTCGCTCAAAGGCAACTCCCTATGATAGTGACTTGTGCTTCTTCTGTGAAAACGCAGCTACGAGATGTAGCCCTCTCCATAAAGTACAAACAGATACTGCAGGCAAGCATCTGCGTCTTGCCTTGGAAAAAAGCCACAATGAAAAATACTTTGTGAAACTCAATACTGCAGTGGACCCAGACGATGCACACGCAATTGATATCCAATATCACAATACATGTTGAACAAACCAAGTAACCAATGTTTTGCTCAGGCAGGAACAGGCAGGGTCTTCTGGACACCATGGAGCAGAGGAGATGGCTTCTGATATAGAATTTATCAGTATGTTAAAGCAGGCTTTGAATGAAGGGAACATCCTTAGTTTGTCTGACCTGCATACTAGCTATGTAAACATCCGTGCTTCAAATTACGCTAAAAACCCAAACTGTTCGCGCAAAACACTCAGAACTTTGATTGAGACTGAGATCGCTGATGCTGAATTCCACAGCTCAAAACGAAAAAATGAATCTGATGTGGTAAGTGTGAAAGTTTCCAGAGATGTGGCAATTGAAGAAGCCTTATCAAAAGATGGAGATATGGCTGATAAACTGAAAATACTACATCAAGCTTCCTGTATATTGCACAAAGCAATAATGGAGACAGAAAAATGGGAATTCAGTGGTTCACTTAGTGATGTGACAGATACAAATGTACCTTGTGAACTTTACACTTTCTTCAGATGGCTTATGATAGGAGGGAGGACATCCCTTTCACATGGAGGTAAAACAACAGCAGTTGATAAACGTGCTAAAAGTCTGTCACAGAGTGCAATGTACATTTGCCTCTCAGATAATCAAACTAGGAATAGGTATGCTACAGTCAAAACAACACGTGAAATGCCACAGCAGCTTGCTGTTGGCTTAGCAATTCGCCAAGCAATCTGAAGTAAAAAAGTAATCAACCTCTTGCATGGCTTTGGAGTATCTGTGGATTATGACCGTCTGCTAAGGATAGAAACACAGCTGGCAAACTCAGCCATTGATAAAATTCTTCAAAGCAGTGGGATCTTTGTACCCACTAATGTTGTCCAGGGCAGGCATGTTTTCTATGCTGTGGACAACATAGATTTTGCTGAGGATACACCAGATGGACAGCATACTTTGCATGGTACAATTATGGCCGTAAATCAACGATGTGAAGACACTGATGTGTTACCCAAACTAGAATTGACAGGCAAAGCACAGATGAAGTCACTCAAAAATCTACCTGCAACAATCACAACTCTTCTTTCTGCACCAGTACAAAACAATAAACCAAAATGCCCTATATACCCAACATTAACACTAAACATACAAGAACCTTCCAATGTGTACAAACATGACTTGGTTTGGCTTTTCGGGCAAGCTCTGTCTGATAAGGTAAAAAAAAGCACACCTGACGTTCCTGACAATGTACAAGCTGATGGTGACAATGAGATAAATTTTGAGAACGAGTCTACAGCAGGAACAGAAACAATGCGGCATATTCCAACCTGGGCTGCCTATAACTTCATTGTTGCCAACCAGATACATCTCACATATGTAAATACACCACCAATGATAGCAGCTCCAGCTCATGAGTGGCAGACTTTGATAACAATCCTCAAGCAAGCCCAGGGCATAACTACACAAGTTATGGGACCTTGTTATAAAACTGTAATTACCCTTGATATGGGTTTGTACAAGCCAGCAAAACAGTTGCAGATGGCAAGAAGTGACTTGAACCACATGATCCTTCACCCTAGGGAGCTTCACTTTGTCATGGCACAATTGCGAACCATCGCTTCATATGTTGAAAATAGTGGTCTAGATTTGTGCTGGATTGAAGCAGACTTATTTGGAACAGTAACTGTGAAAGAAATCTTACAGGGAAAACATGTGAAAAGGGGCACACAGGCACACCTCATCACTTTGCAGGCCCTCTGTAGACTGTATGCTGAAGCCTTCTTCAAAGAGAATAGGGCCTTAAAGGTTGATCTCACTGAAAAAGCTAATAATTTGGCCAAAGCATTTAAGGATGGTACCAAGCCAGACATACAGAGTGCTCATGATCATATGACAGACACATTAGAATCAACACATTGCATAGACATGATCAATGAGCTTTTATCCAGAAAACCACTACCTGATGCGTTCTTACAGTACATGGAAATGGTTTTGGAAATTGGTATTTACATACGTGCCGTGAGGACTGGCAACTGGAAGCTACACCTTGAGGCCACAGAGGCATTTGTGAAACACTTCTTCTCACACGACAAACTAAACTATGCAAGAATGATTCCAGTTTATCTGGCAGATATTAAAGAACTAGAACTATCTGATCCAATTATTTGGGCTGAGTTTTCACAAGGAAACTGGGTGGTAAACAAGACTAAAATTCCATTCTGTGCTATAGGGGCAGATCATGCTTTGGAGCAAGTGAATAGGTCAATGAAAGTCTCTGGAGGCCTTGCTGGAATAGCCCTGAACCCAACTGCTCACACAAAATTCTTCTTGATTGCCCCCGAACTTGCCTGCCTTGCAGAGGAAGCTAGGAAAATGGCAGATGTGCAAAGTGCCAAAGTAATGCACCATCATGAACTTGTTGAATCAAAACTAAAGCAGCAAGAACAGAAAGTCAAGCGTCTGACACTTACCCTTGACGAAATGAAATTGGTGCAGAGCAGTTTGCTACCTTTGTAACTGAGAGAATTACAAGTAACAACCTAGGTCTGTGGGCTCCAATGAAGAAGTTACAGCTTAAGATGTGGTCATCAACAGGGAAAAAAGTGAAAATGAATATTGAGAACAACATTCTAGAACTCAAAGCAGATAGAGCACCCTTTGCCCGCCTCTTAGTAGTGTCCAAGGCTAGACCTGAAGTGAATTTGAAGGATGCCATTGGAACTTATGAATTCAGTGTTGTACCTAGAGCATTATTTGCTGCCGATGGATCACTTCTCCATTCCCATTCAAAAAGTGATCTTATCAATCTTAGAAAAATGGCCCCAAAATGCAACAGATCCAGATCTACACAACCAACAATCCATTCCTCAGCCTGATTCACATTGTCACAATGTTGCCATTGTAGATGGAATGGCAGACCTACAGTCACTGAACAAACCAGAGTGGATAAAGAATTGTTCTGATCTTGCCAACCATTTCTGTGAATGTCACTGGTACAAATACAGCAAATATGATGAAGTCCATTTAGTTTTTGACAGATATGATTTACCTCAATCACTAAAAGCATCTACACGTGAAAGAAGGCTGGCTGGGAGGCATCCTGTGGCTTACCATATAACTGACATGACTTCAATAGCCAAAGTGAGCATGACCAATCTGCTGGCTCACTCAAAAACAAAAGATGAAATCACATCATACCTGGCAGACAAACTTTTAAAGCACAAGTTGACTGCAGGAAAAAAGCTGATTGTTGCCTGGCGAGACCAGGCAAAGTCCACTCATAGAGATGTTTCAAATCTTTCAAGCAAGCAGGAAGAAGCAGACACCAAGCTACTCCTACATGCTGTATATGCCACTCAGAATGGTGCCACTTCAATACAGATTTACTCGCCAGATAATGATGTCCTTGTATTAGCTATCAGAAGGTACCCAAGTCTTTGTAGAGATGTCAGCTTCATAACAGGGACTGGTCAGAAATGCAGAGCAATTCAAATTGAACCTACATTTACAGCACTTGGTCCAAATAGAGCAGCTGCACTACCTGGATTACATGCATTCACTGGTGTAGATATTACAGGTAGATTTGCCGGGAAAGGCAAACGTACATGTTGGAAAATATTCCAGGAGCTAGATGATGAAACAGTGCAGGCCTTTGCAGATCTTGGTACTACAATGCAACCATCTGACGTTACAGTCTCTGCTCTTGAAAAGTATGTTTGTAAATTGTACCTGCCATCAACAAATATTTCTCAAGTTTCTGACTTTAGATGGTGGCTGTTCAAGAAAAAACAGGCTCAAGCCGAAAGCCTTCCTCCTACACGTGGTGCATTGGAACCAGCTATCCAGAGAGCACATTATCAGGCAATGATATGGCACAATGACATTATACCCAACCCAGAGGCATGGTTACCACAGGATTATGGCTGGGATTTCAATGATGGACGTTTCAAATCTGTCATGACCTCTTTGCTTCCAGCTCCAGAGGCTGTGCTTCAGCTTGTTAGGTGTACCTGTTGCAAAACTCGATGCAACACTAGGAGACGTAGGTGCAGAGATCGTGGACTTAATCTCACAGAACTCTGTAATTGTTCAGGTGAAGTAGATTCATGTGAGAATGTTAGTAAAACAACTGAGATTATAGATGAAGACAGTGATGACGAGGACGAAGATATCCTCTTGTAGCTTAAAATTACACGATAAGTGCCTATCCCTATTTCTGAACTGCTTATGAAGAAGTTGACTGACTTGACCTGACTTCTTGATATATGTATCTCCTGTTACATTTATCAAAAATGCTAGCTGAAGAAATAATGAAGAAAATTCTTTTTGTTGGAACGATTTTGAACTCATGGTGTCTACATCTGTGTACAGAATTAAACTGTTGATCATTTCAAAGCTCCATTGGTCAATGTATTTTATTCTGAATTTATCTTCTGATTAAATTCACCAAGGGTTCTATTATGTGCATATGGCAGCCATTTTGAATTTCTGTGAATTATTCTGCAAAACATTAAACATTAGCACCAAACTTGTTTTATAGAGGTCCTGAGTAGGATCATTCAACATGCAAAACTTCTGAACAAACAGAAAGTGGAACATATAAAGGTTCCGTGACTTTTGATGGACATAAAGTACAGAGATACATGAATGGAAGCCATATTGAATTTTAAATAAGACTATTTGGAATCATGGACATTTTTATAATCAGAAATGCCCTAGATGCAAACCTTGTATCATTCTTTGGAGTTAGTATGAAAAATATGATGTTCATTGCCTTCTCTCAGCATTGTGTCTATATATTTGGCAGCCATCTTGAATATTAATTACTGACCTCCTGCATAAATTAGAAGTCACGTGACAACATTTATCTATTCATCAGGGGTAGAGTATTGATATTTGGTCAATTCGTGGTGAATTCAAATTGATTTTGGGTGGTTTGATCCTACTCCCTGTGCTTCTAATGTGCAATTCTGGCGGCCATTTTGAATTTCTAATTAGAGGTCATCTGCATAATATTTAATACTGGCAACAAGCTTTTTCTGGTTGTTGATGGCCCAACGATGATATCTAAGGAAGTGGGAATATTTAATCATCAAATTCCCGAGGAATGGCTGATGCCCCCTGACTATAATCCGCCCCTGACATGAATATAAAAATTGATCTTCGTCGTCACTTTATGAATAGTTCTTCGCGAGCTAGCAGATTTTGAGCAGGCCAAAATATTACGAAATTCATTTCCAATAGCCGGGCGTATTGGGCCAGATCGTTGATCAAGTGGTGTTTTGGTGTCTGCAAGTTTCAATCGGGCAATCAATGACACTAATTAGCAGTTGTATAAACTTTCTCCCGCGTTTGCGTTTTTATTTGCGATGTTCATCATAACCATAAGCCAATATATATTCATATGTAAGTATGCATGCTATTATAGGTATGGGAATTAACTCTCTAATCTGATGAAAACAGTCTCACTCCTTCTATCCCAACCAGTTTATTCTTGTCTGACACGCATTTATAGTTTACAAGGTGATATCAACAGTTCTCAAACATCCAATATTTCATTCGCCAAGCCGGCCGTGCCAAAGCCATACAGGCCTTTGGACTACACAAAAAGTGACAATTTTCCCATCTCTTACCTTTGAAGCAATCAAATACCAGACTTTTCTGAAGTTTGTGACTTCATCGCGTTAAAGAGTGGAGAAATGACGGGATAACTTAAGATTGCCAGAATTAATATATAGAACACTTGACCATCCTACAAATGACCATTCCCTGGGAACTCACACAATGTACTAGGGTACTTTGTGTCCATTAACGATTTAACTTCACAGGCAGTCCCATATATACTAAGCATTTAGATCCTTCAGGATACGACAAATCAGATAATGAAAGCGGTCATTCAGAGAAAGCAAGGAGTGTTAAAAGACATAGCACTCGTTGCAGAACATAAACAGTAAACTTTTGGAGACAAATAAGTTCTCCGTGCATTGTGCTCGGGCATATATATAAAACAATGTATGTATGGGCATGTATATGAACTTTATTGGCTGAACCATGTATATAACCAACATTGGCATTTTGCCAAAACAACACAATATGACACTACAAAACACAAGTATATGAAAAAAATTAACACACAAACGGTAAAGTATGCTGCAGCATGAATAGAACAATGTTGCAATGGCAGGACAAATTTACACAAGTGGAGGTTGGTGGGAGGGGGGTCAAACGAAAGTAAAGTTACAGAGGTCCATTGATTTCTGTGCATTTTTTTATGTGGATGGCAAATTTGGATATCAGTTCTGTATCATTAAGGTTCATGATGAATGTAAATACACTTTCCTCGTCAAGGCTATCTAAATTGAAAATTTGTGCTATTTGGTCGAAAAATTTCTTTCTTGGTTGGTCAAATTTAGAACACGCCAGAACATAATGCCTTTCGTTTTCAATTTCTTTACAGGTATCACAAAGTCTTTCAATTTCTTTACAGGTATCACAAAGTCTTTGCGTAGCAGGAATTTTGTTGGGTCTTTTATGTCGACCAGTTTCAATACATAAATTATGAGCACTTATGCGGAGTCGAGTGATATTTTACGTTTTTTTGAGATCTTTTACGTGGTAAAGATACATTTCTGTATTTAAATTCGATTTGAAAAGAGAATAAGTACGTAATTTTTTATCTTCACCACTTTGTGAATTTAGATCTTCCTTCTATTGTGTATGGAATTTGCTTTTTATCGCCAAATTGAATAATTTAGAGGGAAATATACCTGTATTTTTTCCTTTGTTGTGCCAAATATCTTCTAGATTTAAACTTAAAAATGTATCTCTGATTGTACTGGCTCATTGAGAGGAATGCGTATTTGGGGAGTCTATATTAGATAAATAACAGTTATACAGTAAACTTTCTGGTGGCATATTAACAATTAGAAAAAGGTTTTTATTCACTAGAGTTAGTATCTTTTTAGGAAAGGGGTAATGTGTCCTACGTATGTATGTATGTATGTATGTATGTATGTATGTATGTATGTATGTATGTACGTATGCATTGTATGAATGGGTGTATGTATGTATGTAATTAATATGCATGTATGAACAGATCCACACGCTTTTACATGAATTGGACATGTTCTCTCATAATCAAGGCTTTGCTTTAGTCATTAAGAACCTGTTTATAAAGTTTCTTTTTTTCTGTGGTGTAACCTCTTTAAAGATGTTACTAAGTGATTTACAGATATTTCTGAACGCACATTGTTAAGCGATTTTCTGCATATTTTCGCAATATTGCAAAACCATTTAATGTTATTGCAAAATGGAATATTTTGAAAAAATAGCTATATCATTTGGCGATATCGATAAACATATTTTCAGACGCGGGTTTATAACATTGATCCATCATTGTCCAAGGTTTACTCTGTGTCTGTGCCTTCTTTGACAGCTTTATCCAACCATGACATAACCCAATATGCACCAACTGTTTATTTTGACAAAAATCGCAACAAGATTTTGCGATGTCGCTCAATGATTTAGAGATATTGTTAACCACTTCTCATTTAACGATAATACGGAATGATTCTGGCGTATCTCGGATTCACTTTGCGTTATCTATGTTATCTGTGCATAATATTAGCGATACCTCTAAATACAGACATTTAGATATTTTACTAAATGATTTTGCGGTATCGTTTAGTAATTTAGATATGTCACTAAATTAGCGATATTGCTAAATTCTTTTAGGGATATCATCAGATGCTTTAGGATGTCACATTCAATTTAGCGATATCGTTGAGTACGATTAAATTTTAAAACAACTCCTCTGTAATTGTGCATGTCACATTCAGTCTTCTTATGCTTCAGCAGGAGCGAAGAGTGCTTATACGCTGTTGTTACTTTCCGGTTCCTAGTCAATTGCTATGCAGGCTTATGAATTCATTTGTACATACATCGATAATGGCTTTTGCAAGCATTCATTGTTTTGTTTAATGTAGTCAACTTTTCAAATAAATGAGGTAAATTATTGAGAGGAGGAAAACTAACGATCAATTGATGCGACGTTTGTCTTTTGAATTAAAATTCCCTGTCAAATTACATGGCCAGTATCGACCATGCCGCTCCTTCCAAAACACACGTGAGTCTCATATAAATTTTACCTTGCAGTCATACGTTTTTGTTGTAATGGTAATTTCGGTTCAGCTTCATCTCAGTTTGTACGGTATTTAAGTTGCACAAGCATAAGCTGACATCTGGTGGATGGTTCGTGTACTAAGCATGACAATGGACATAACTCCATTCCATTTTCCTGGTATTATAAAGCAGAAGATACATCTGGCTGTCACAGCATGATATTTATTGCGCTAGCAACATGCTATGAGTAAATTAATTTGTATTTGCCGAGACGTTAAAGTCAGTGTACAAAAAAGCATTTCATTTGTCAGCAAAATTTCCAGATAACGGCTACAATTTTATCGTGTTCAACCGTTTATAGGACCAAACAAAAAAAAAAAAAAAAAAACAAAAAACAAAAACAAAAACGAAAAACAAAACAAAAAAAAAAAAAAAAAAAAAAAAAAAAAAAAACCCACCATTAAAAATATTGTAGCAAAGCAGCTTGATTAAAATATGAATTTTATTGAAAAAAAAAACAACAACAGTATTCTCGGAGAATTAAATATCAGTATAAAATGGCAGCACGCTGCAGATTGGTGTAAACTGCTTCATGTAGGCATCTTTAAACCCTTTCTGTGCAAATGTGGCGTAAGTTTAAATATCAACAACAAAAATGATTAAATACAGACAGCACCAGTGCCTGTACATTTGGATTTAATTTAGTTTAGACTGTAATAAGTACATGATTGTGGACTGTGGTCATGAATAGCCCTTGAAACACTGCTATTATACCCTTCATTAGAGGAACTTTGTACTAATAACTGTCATAAGATAGTGTAATTAATTACAATTAAGAGTTCGTGTGACACATATAGGCATTTTTCATAACAATTGTAGCATAACCCCTTTATTTGCTCAGGTTGTGCGTGTACCACAAATGCTTCGCTTTGGGTAGGAAAATCACGTACTGCTACCTTAGATGGCTAGATCCACCAAGTCATCTTTATGTATTTTGGTCACACTGGGAAAAGCTTGCTTCCCTGAGAGTCGTGGCCAGATTGGATGCAGCTTTTGACATCACTACCTAACAGTCAGCGCACAAGCGCATAGGACTTGGGGGCAACAGTCAGAGACTGAATATGCATGCATGGTGTTGCAACTAGGTTCTATCATTTTGCTATCTGAGTAGCGTTGCCTAATAATAAGATTTCAACTTTGGCTTTATCTGCAAGAATGACATTAAGATAAATTATCGTCGTGCTAAAAGTGACCGTCGTTCATTGCAAGTGCACCTTTTGTCATTATTAATATGTTTTAGGCATAGCCAAAGATGCGAGCGTCAGCATAACAGAGCATCGATAATAACGTCGGTGGGTCAGGCAGAACATAGCACCTGGTCGTTAGGTTCCTCTAGCGACCATTTACTAAACCAGTCTAGAGGGGCGAGGCCGTACTACCTTGAACAAATGAACGAAATTATCTGCCGTATAGCCTTTGTTTTGTTAGACACTGTTCCACAAATTTAAGTATTGTTCCCACGATTTTTATATCGCCATTGAACTGGTGTCGTATCCTGTGGCAGAGACGTAGTGCGCACGGAGGCTGATTGTTTGATTGTTGCGCGACAACACCAAAATCGGATCAGGCTTTAGCAACATGGCGTTTTGGAGCCCCTGGGCGGGGGGGGGGAGTGTGACTGCAAGTTGCGGTCTGGGAGGCTCCGAGAAGGGACCTGGTGACAGCACAGCGTGCAGATAATAGTGAGGTGAGACGCAACATGCGCAACAAATTCTACATACTTTGGGATGTTTATTTAGGTTTCCCTCACACCCGGCAAGTTTTTCTATTCCGCGGAAACCCACTTCCAGCCCCAGAAGCGTGTTTGCCAGGTCCACGTTCCATCGAGGTGTTAACGATGCAAGTCAGTGAATCGTTATCATTCATTTCACTCTGCCGACATTTTTTTCTGAAGCTCACTTATGAATTATTGACATGATTTCCATAAAGGCCGGTTAGTGTGAGACTTTGGTGTAAATAAAACTGCGAAAATTACCCGCGGTGCCTGAAAAACGCAATGTCTGCGCCCATGTGCGCATGCGTAGTAAGGGATGACGAAGAAAATCAACTTCGTTGGGTAGATACTGAGTATTCTTCTGACTGGATAAGTTACCGTTCTGTTATATCTTATATTCACATATATTTATGGGAAAAGCTCGCTGACGCTCGCTATTATGAACCTCTTTGCCACAGAGCAGCTTACCAAGCCCATCTTCCAGTACATTAAAACCAAGCTGTGCAGAAGAGAAAGTTGCGGCATTCGTCCTAAACGTTTTTGCTGATGGATTGAAGATTTTAAGCCCGGGGACACCAGCGGTCCCTTTCAAAGCATTATTCGTGTAGTGCACAAACGTTTCATTTTGAAAATATTTACTTCTACTACATATATATTGTGAACATATATATTTGCTTGAGATTCTAAGAAATATTGATCGGCTGTTCATTCGGTTATGTGCCTTTGGTCTGTGAATTCGAACTCTTCATAATAAGGTGATAAAAATGTTAAATGTCGTTGTGAAAAATTTAATGGATCACACCTGCTCTTATCCCTTTGTTCCTCAGCTGATCTATGGGATTTTTTTCAAAATGTGCATCCAGCCTATGAGCAACGTGCTTTTTAGTTGTGTTTAAAATGAAAAAGTTAAAAAATCATTGTCCCAGAGGACATCCGCTATGTTTCAGAAAGCCGCGTGGCGTCAAGTTGATGGTCAGTGCAAAGATAGTACGCTACATACATAGGAAACTCCATTGTATGAAACCTTCATAGGCCATCATTGCGAGAGAGTCTAAACAAACACCAAGGCAAATGTGTATGAGTCACATGCTGCTTGTGCACAGTGCAATCTCCAATTAACACCACCGCCATAAAGAGACTATTTCTGCGTTAAGACCACAAATGAACAGACAGTTTTTTTTGTTTATCCTTAAATTATATTCCCATCAAGACCCCTCCCCTATTAAGTTTCCCTTTTTTAGTCCCTAAGGTGGTCTTAATAGGGAGATTCCGCTGTATATGTTAATTATCTGCTGCCACAACATGCTTCACAGGTACAATGGTGAGTTTGCTTTACTGTTTTTTTTCCGATCTCTCCTTGTGTACATCCTCTATTGTCTGGATATTCTCGTTTACCTTCTGCCAAAATTGCCCTAAGTGACTGGAGTTGTAATGATTTTATGTTCCAGTAAGCATTACAGCTTTGCACGTGTACACATAAGCAAGTGCTGAATAAACTGCACAGCCATCATATTGTGCCGTGTAGAAGAGCCAGCATGACATGTCCTTTGGTCTCAGGGTTGATCGATTTACCTTGTGTATTGTGGGTCAATGACATTTTACTGACACAACATATTAGCGTAGATTTGAACAGTTTTTGAATTTAGCCAGCCTGACGTTTTCAGAAACAGCTTTGTTCTTTCCATGGTGTGTAAATTTGCTATTCATTTGACATATGAAACTAAGAGGGTAGCTCTTGGGCATTTTATACGTGGTTACGCACAATCGCCGATGTGCTCTTTCAGACGAATTGCAATTAAATGTTTAAGGTAATGTACAACCTACCAAAGTGACTTCATTTCTGGACCAAATATGACCGAAATATGCACTCCTACCTAATAAACCTGGACATGCAGTTGACCACAAGGCTTTTCAGAATCTCTCTGCACAAAAGATGCATACATTCAAAGTCCTTTTTTAACATTAGCGCTCTGGATAAACATATGTTTGTGTAGAATTTTGGATATTGAAAAAAAAAGTATTCAAGATATGTGGACAAATATGTGCCGTTATGATCTCAACACATGTATCCACAAAAACATATCCTTGATTTTTCATAATTGCATCTGCTTTTTACAATGATGATACAGAAATTGCATGATGGCAGATTTTGTTAAAATTGTTGAAGTTGCCAGACTCTTTATTTTGATACACATTTAAAATGGAGCTGTTCACTTCTTATAAAATTACCGATACACTTTTCTCCTAAAGAATTTTTAGAGTAAGTCCATTTTTATTTAATTAAAATTCACGTAATTAGTTTTGGAGAAATATCCACCTGAATGAGACATTTTGTTGCAAATACCTCTCGTCTGTAATCAAGATTCAACGGTTAACACGGCCCATCGTCTATCATGTTAGCATTAAAAGTATTTTCTTCATTTCTCCTGGTTGCATTGGGACTAGCGCAACCGAAAATGGACAAATGATAGACAATACATATGTCTATAAAAATGTCTCAAAATCTCAAAACGAACAAATTATCCAAAATCTGTTGGACATTGTCTTAAAGAAGTATTCTTTCAAAAAAGCTATATGTTTGATACTATAATACCTCTTCAGTATTGGAAAATGCCACTCAATAAAACGTTGTTTCAATTACTCACATGCAAGTGATGTACAATTGGGGCAACGTGTCTTCTAAAAGTGACACATCGGGTTGCTAGACAGCTATAACACTGTATAATTTAGGTGCTAATTTAGCCGCACTTTGAGCCAACGTGATATGCAAGCACAATTGGAGATGGTGGGGGCGTTGTGTTGACTCAATATAAGCGCCACATCGGGGGAGGGAGGGGGGATGTGTTGAATCATGTTTTGAACAATGATCATAAATAATGCAGGCCCCTTTCAACTTTTATTTCCGATGTTGAGAAATCGGTTGCACGTTAGTAATATGTGGTACATTGCAGCATCAAATTATTCCAGTGAATGTGTTATATAGATTTTAGGCCAAACTGCAGGGCACAAAGAATTGACATATGTTGAAGCAGCTTACCCTCCCCTGTAATCATAGGATATCCCAGTATAACAAGACATGGTGGGGTTATAGACCTATGTTAAGCCATCTTAACCTCCCCCACAGGAGCGCGTTGTTGATAACCCCCCTCTCGGTGACTGACACCTCCCCCCCCCCCCGCCCGACTGACAGCTGAGACGCCGAAGGCGACGAATGGAACGGACATGCTCTGATTGATCAAAATTTTAGCTTGTTCTATCACAGCAACTTTCAAAGTTTCTCAGTCAGAGTACACGTGCTGGAGTGTCAACAAGATGGAAACAGCGTCAGAGTAATCAGAGCCGCCCAGTTAGGGCATTATGTTTTAATATAGGAAAAGGCAGGCACAAGTAAAAATGCTTGACAGTAATCCGCGGAAATTAAAGGACACGTGCACAGAAGTTCATATGAGCGCAACAACAGGAATTCCAGTTACGCTTTTGCCTTTATGCGCTACCACTCTACATTTTCTTTTATTATGGACGGACACTATACATGGCATTATACAAGCAGCACTGATAGAACATCAGACATGTTTATTTGACTTGTTTGAGAAGCAAGGTCAGGAGCTCCTGATTTTGCATGCATTGAACTTACCAGTTCATAAATTACGCCAAATGATTAACACAGAAACTGCTGCGACTTTTCGACCAATCAGAGCACGCCTTGCGATTCAACCCGTAGAAGTGTAATGGACGTTTGCTTCATCAGGCGTATTCTGGCCTCTTCAGGGATAAATGTGCTCAATTTGACCATTAATTACCCTTGCACAGACAAAGTTAGCGAGACAAAAAGTAAGGTACATAGACAAGAAATGAATGCAAAACTTGTTGGCCCTACTTTTATTACCACTTATATAAAAACTCACCAGTACCTTCGGACCTGTATCCACTATTGGGGCAATCTACCCCATTGAGCTTCATCTTTGACGCAATGGGGCAGTAGGCACTCAGCCTATTGCTGACTCTTATTTCATTGCCTCAGGGCGACTTCTAAGTTTGATACAAAGTACTATTTCTGGGGCCTACAACTGGTCATTGTTTGTCGTTATATTTACATTTTCAGGTAATGATCACTCTGGAAAAGTCCCACTATATACTGTACATTACATTTATTCGACAAATTAACCTTCCCTTAACACTAATCACATATATTTTGGACCCTACCTCCTCAAAATATACAATCGACTCGGCTGTCATTGTGAAAATAATGAGTTCCGCACCCAATGCCAATGGTTTGTAAATGGGGATTGGGACGATCTTGCCGAGTGGAGATGGGAAGAGGGTTATAATGTATGAAACCAAAAATATATATTTTGCAACTATTTTATAGCATCAATCATGATATATATGCTGTGGCCGCAATTCACTTTGATATCCAAATCAAGTGTACTTTTGTGAAACTGTCCCGCAATCAATCACGCATTAATTGTGCAATGTTCAAAATGGCACTAGGGCATGCCATGTGGCATTTTGATTTGTAACTAATGATGATAACTCCCTCAGACACAACAGGACACGCAGACTAAAGTTAAGATAGTAAGTTATGTTTTAAAAGAAATTTAACAACCATTTGTCCTGGAAACTCAAAGAACGGACATTTGGAACCGTGCTGAAAACATGTGGCCACGATTCACTGTCATTTTCCTTTCCCACAATGCATTGCGCCATGTTTAAATGGGCGCTCAACGTGTGTGCTGCATGCCTTCGTTTTGCATTTGGATTTATAACTAACGATAAGTGCTTCAGACACAACAGAACGGGCAGATTAAAGTTAAGATAGTAAGTCATCTTTTAAAAATACGTTGACGACTGTTTGCTCTGGTAACTCGGAGAACGGACACCTGAAACCTAACGATACTAGATACTGATACGGCATCCATTGTGGCTATATGCAGCAGCTATGCTTTTTCCCCGGCCCAAGTTGACCGTCCAGACAAATTGAAATAAAATGCTGTGTTTGAGTTGACTGTACTGCAAAATAAGGGAACACGTTGGCCAGCTTTCCTGTTAACTTTGTCTTACAACTTGGTTACGGTTGATTGGAATGAACGTTTTTTTATGGGTGGTTGTTTGTGGGGTGATTTGCTGGTCGGTCGCATGTTGCAGCTGGTCTGAAGTTGTCCAACAGGAGCATTGTAGCAAAATCTTGCATCACAGATCTTGAAAAATGGAACAGAATTTAGCCAAAGTAAGTGTTTCTCATGTGAAGAAGTTTATTGAGAAAATGATGCAGGGAATGTAAATTTGCGGCTGGAATCGGACAGCACCATGGTCTTGAGCGTCAGGTCATTTAACATTGCAAGAGTGCCCGTGCAAGGAAATCTGGTCATTTTAACCAGGTGGGGACTGGGGTCGGTAATTGCAATTACTTCTGAACCATGGTAACACCTATTCCCATGCAGAACCTGCAAGGGTATATCAAAGAGAGTGAATGTAAGTACATTTTCAAAAATAAGGTTTAATCATTATTGATGCCTGAGATGGGAGTACTGGCGAGGGGCCGCTTTACATATTCATAGTTTCAGTATCTTAGTGTTATCAGGGACCTGCAATGTATATATATGTAGGAGGTCCCTGGAGTTATAAAAAATACGCCTTTGTTGCTTATATTTATTTATATATTAATTTATTGAAAGTTTAGATCAATCTTTTAATTCATAAATAATTAAAGCATTTCAGCTTCAAACCTGTGCAAAGCGACGTTATATTTTTCCGATTCCATACCTGCATTTCTGCTGTTTTCATTTTCTGCTCCACCATGGAAATAAGCCAAGGCAAGATTCCCTACGTATTTGGTACTCCCATTTTATGCGTCATAGTTTGGTGTGCTTTCAGCAATAATATTGTACCATCGTGGTATATGTGTGCATAAAGTATTACCAATAACATTCAGTAATAAAGTTTAAGTACATTCAGGCCTAGTGATTATCTGAATGTATTTCTTTGTTCTTGCTTTTGTAGAGAAAATACACTACTTACTAATTGCGGGATAATTTATATGTTAATTTTCTCTGAATTAATAAACATATGTGTGCAAAAATTCTCTAAAGCCTTACATGTATGAATGAAAAAAAAAAGGTTTAAAATATTTTTTTCACTAATTTTTGCTAATTTTCATCAGATTTTTGTATAATCTGGGGGGGGGGGGTAGCAAAATAAGTACAATAATGACTAAAATGTTGTGAATTCGTCAACCATGTGAAGGCAAGATACTCGAAACTCCCCGGATAAACCATTTTGCATGCTCAAATTCAAATCTTTTTGGAGGGGGGTGCCTCCCGCCCCCCCCCCCCCCCGCCCCCAGCATGCCTTCGGCCCTTTGGGCCGTGTAAGTCACATTTGGGCCACTGAAAAGAATTATGGACTTTTTTTTGGGCCACGTCTACATTTTGGGGGCCATTTGGGTCTTTGGGTCGACCAGTATTTATTAGGGAAGGGCGGCTTAAAGGTACTTTTTTGTTCCACTAATTTTAAGGTTGGGGTTTTTTAGTAGGGTCTGTCAGGTTACCGGAACCACACATTTATTTTTGCTAGGCCTTGGGTGACTTGGACAGTAGTTGAAACATGTTAAAAATTTATGTTCTTTCCCCCTTTACACATTACCTCTTTTGACGTCAATTTAATTTGTTACCTGGGCACAGCCAAAGGTACTTGTTTAAAAAAAAAACCCGGGTATGTTGACGTGACTTACATAATGGGAAATTTTCATGTCCCCCCCCCCCCCCCTTGTCGTCACCTTCAGCGATTCGGGCCGTCAGTCCGAGGTGGTGACGGTAGTGGTGTGTGTGTGTGTGGGGGGGGGGGGGGCAGCCCGAGAGGGGGGTTCAATTACGCGGTCCTGTGCCCTCCTTCGCGCATATCTGATTGGACCACTTCATAACCAAAAGAAATTCGCCTTATAGACCAGTGGTTATGCACACTAAATGATGTATCAGGAAAATGTGTCCTCTAGTGTATGTTATGCTTTTGAAATGTACATCGCTTAATGGCTGAGAAGTCTGGGTTGTGTGGATCTGATTCAGCACACCCTATTTGTGTATAGCTTCCATTTCTCAATTCCTGGGTCTCGACACAATTGACCCTTACAACGCCAGCTGCTGACTCTTGCACCATCTGGATGTATTGTCAAGGCAGGCAATGCTTAGGACATGAAATTATAACATGACCTGACAACAACCTGTATCGAGTGAACGGCATCACGCGGGTGTGTTTTGTTTGTGATTGCATTACTTTTCAACGTGAGAACGTGGCTGTGATGAAGTCAATAGTTTTCGGTGGGGTTTTTGTGCTATGACTTGAAGTATGCCTTGGGTTACCATCACTTTCTTTAAACAGCACCATTACTGCCCTTCATTGCCCGTATTTGCAGTGTCATCGAACGCATCGTATTTGCGTGCGTGTGTGTGTTGCCCCCGACATCTTGCTAGGCATGTTGGCCACACATGTCGTTTTCTGCTGAGTATATGCATATTAGTTTAACTGACCTCTCCAAGGAACTTATCCTTAAAGCCAACTGGAGTTTATCTTAATTGTACGTCTCTGTTCGAACTGGAGAAACACATGTGCTTATAAAAACCGGGTTGGGTCGTCAGGAAAAAGACGTATCGACCCTAATGTTGAAAAAGTGCGCCCAAAATTTCTCGACATTCTGCACAAGCAGTGTGACCTCTCAATGGCAGAAAATTGTGTTTACATTAAGCGTTTTGTACCTTGCATTATTGGTACGTGACATGCTTCGTGAGAGGTCGAGCCTAGATGGCGTGGCAAGCTCGACACAGGGCTACTGGGATTTCAATAGGGTGCCCACCCTCAGCATCCCGGTGCGCAACTGGATGGACCACCTGAGCCACTCCATTTGTCATGGGAATTGCGCACGCGCGTGCAATTTGGAACGACGTATCATTGAAGCCAAAGCAGTCACTCAAAGGGCTTTAGCTTGAATTATACGTGTGTCCGGCGGCATTATATCATTGCTAGGGTGTTTTTCATGTCACTGTGTGAATAAATCACGAACTATTAGATACTGTAACTTTTATGTGACTCATTTGTCATGTTTCTGCAATTATTATAATTTATTTGTATGAACCCTCTCCAAATCCAGGTACTCGATACATCATTATTATATATGTATGTGTATTTCAAATGACTTAATCGCATGTTTTTTTCAGGTGGCCCAGTAGTGTGTCTGATTAAGCTCACACGGAAACTGGCGCCGAGTCACGCTGCTAATCGAGTGTTGCCAAAAGAAAGACCTGTTGTCCTATTGCTCTATCCCTGTCATACTAATATTTATTATTTCCATGATCATTTTAAAGACTGCTCATCATCACATTACACACAATTAAAGGACAAAAAAAAAAAAAAAAAAAAAAAGAAACCCAACCCAGAGCTGTGTATTCGGCTGATCTTTACGGAAGCCCATTGGTGTCAACCTAACTTCACTTTTTTCCTGGTCCTAACGACATTTTATCTGGTTGGGACGACCTTTTATCTTGTCTTACAATGACATTTCATCAGGTTCGGATTACTTTTTATGTGACCATAACGACATTTTTTCTGGTTAGGACAACATTTTATGTGGTCATAGCGACGTTTTATCTGATTTGGACTATTTTTATGTGGTCATAACCATATTTTATCTGTTAAGGACGACATTTCATCTGGTCAGATATAAAATACAAATATGTATTGTTTCGAATATATATTATTACATTGGTACACTTCTAGGAAAACGCCTATGATTTCATTATATATATATATATATATATATAATTTACTTCTGTGCTGTGGAACCTTTACTACAAATATATAATATATTATACCGCGGCGCATTAATATATATATGTATATATATATATATATATATATATATATATATATATATATATATATATATATATATATATATATATATATATATATACATATATATATATATATGAGTGTGTGTGTGTGTGTGTGTGTGTGTGTGTGTGTGTGTGTTTTCTTGATAAGTGTTAGATGAGGACAATACATACAAAAATGATTTCTGGAGTGAACCACCTTATAATGAAAAAGCTACATGTAACATTTTGGTGCTGGTTATGTTCATAATACCTTGCGGCATGATACATTGGTATTCGTGCATGTCTGTTGGGTATATTAATTTCGAAATGTTTCACTTTCTCCGTTATATTTCTTTTTGTCAAATATGGGAGTAAACTACCACAAAATCGACGCGGTTTATCAGTCGGAAGGGAAGAGCTTGTGTATAGGGAAACTTGATTAAAAGAAGAAGAAGAAGAAGAAGAAGAAGAAGAAGAAGAAGAAGAGAAAGAAGAAGAAGAAGAAGAAGAAGAAGAAGAAGAAGAAGAAGAAGAAGAAGAAGAAGAAGAAGAAGAAGAAGAAGAAGAAGAAGAAGAAGAAGAAGAAGAAGAAGAAGAAGAAGAAGAAGAAGAAGAAAGTGGTCATGGTGCAAAATAGCACATCTTGAGTGTGTTATGAAAGAAAATTGATAGTAATTAAAGATATGCTTTCTGGGTGACGGCACGATAGTCCGAAGGCCCAATATTCCGACGGCCCATCACCCATATATGTTTTGTTGTGTGCTTCCTATCTATTCAATTTCAGCATTTTGAATTCCAATACTCGACCAAAGGGTAAAGAATAACTGCTTATCTAAATAATATTGTATACACTGCTCACACACATGATCACAACAGTGCCTTTTCCTTCTTTAGCCTTTGGCCGAGGTTTTGGAATTTAAAATGCTCAAATTGTAAAGAATAGGAGGCATACAGCAGACATGTGGAATGTATTTGGAGTCAATGGCTAAA
>CAXHWN010001599.1:0-16000 GCA_964020975.1 Hermodice carunculata | reverse complement strand
AACTTGCAGTTAACCTGTTGTTTCTCAGGTTGGCTGTCTTAACCTAGAGTTAACTCATACATCTACAACTGGCCATTAATCACTTGTCTTCGAGTTGAGATCGATGCTTTCAATGCCCATTTATTCACCAATCATCTTACAGAAAATCCCAGCTGTTCTTGTGGGTGCCCTCGACTCCTTCGCAAACTGATTCATAATTTACTGCATTTTCTCCCATAATGAAGCCTATCAGAGGTAAATAAAGGGATGCATTACAGCTACGTGTATGTGTTATTGTATGTAGTAACCCATTCCAACTACGACGTCACTTCCTGTCCGCGTTGAATGTCAACGTCTCTGGCGGATCCGCCTTTTTGCCTTTACTTGGGCTATCGCCAAAATCAGATCGCATCTCCTCATTGTCTGTACCAGCCCGTGGTAATCTTGCTGCATCTAACACTCAGAACAGTTGCGGCTCGTCAAATGTTTTGACGATACTTTGCCACCGCCCATTTTGAAGACAATGCGAGCATTTATGTGCCCATCAACATGGAAAGCATCGGAATTAAAGTTGTTTTTCAGTGTTGAAATCGTTGTATTTGTATTATTTCATCGAAGAATTTATCCATGAATCCTCAAGGGAGAAATACAGACAACCACTTCCGTGTGTTTACTGTTATCACTCAATGCTTCTTGGTCGCAAAAGGCATTCGCCACAAATGGATCGTGCCTTCTGCGACAACGAGGCATTTCGTTCAGACAGTAGGCCTATACGCCGGTAGTGGGCGTTTTACTATGTCCACTTACTAACACTGAAAGACAAGTTCTTTTCGCGAGGATTTCAGAGGAAAATTTAGAGCTAAACTTTAATAGAATACGAAATTGTAACAAAGTAACAAAGTATACTCTTTATTATTTGGAACTGAAATAACGTCCTTGTAGCACAGGCGTTGCTTATCGAGTCAACTATGTTCGTTGCAAATTCAAACAGATTCCCGTTTAGTCAATAATGGATATGTATTCTGTCAGTCGAAAGACATACTTGATTTTATAAATTATCTTGGCACCTAGTATAAATGTTTTTTCTGCTGGTGAACTCCCATGTCCTAGTGCGGTTTTTTCTTCTTTTTTTTCCAGTTGTATTATGCAATAGGCATGTTATCTTGAAGTCATCTGTATTTACTCGAGGAAAAGGATTTGAAAAACACGAATTTTGTCGGGCAAACAAAATTGGCAGATTACCTCTTACTGAATTGTAAAATATTGCTCAAAAAAACCCAATCTCAACCCATAAATAAGTATTATTATCATCAAAATTATTATTTACTGTGGTTCACAAATCTCTTTTGCAGATGCCTTGCTTGAAGGGGGGTTAGAGCTATCCCGTTATTTTTTGGGATGTACGGAAGTGAAAGTTAAAATGGATTAATAAAACAATAATTAATAATCAGTTAATTTGTGTTTTATTCATTAATTGATGTGTGTCATTAGAAACAATGCTTGTCACACTGAAGCTCTTATTTTACAATCAAAATGCATATGGTTTGCAACGAACTCACGTTATGGAAATCTCCTAAAAAAAGCCAGTCCAACAGCGTCCCACATATTTAATGTTTCGATTTATATCAAGTTGTTACCTCTTGTCATTTTTGTAGATATGTTTCGATGCAAAACCTTCTGTTTAGCACGGTTAAGCACACCAGCAAAATCGCCTGACGTATTCATAGATAAAAAAAAAAACTCGATGTCGCATGTTCACTGAGGGGAAATTTTAGTGTTCTTTGAACTTAAATTACGTCCTAAATGCAATGCCCTGGTCTGGCTATGGTATACTACCATTTAAAGTAATCTGATTGAAATTTGAGGCGAGACCCTGTGAGCAAGAAGGCTACATTGTAGCCTCTTATCTGTAAAAAAAAAAAGCTTGTTTCTCTTTACTTTATATGCAAATATTCACAACAGCTTATTTCAATATATAAGTTGCATTTTATGTTAAGCCCAAAAGCAACAATAAAACTCACCATACAAGCAAAGATGTCCGCTCGAACAACGTCCAAAGGCTCGATTTATTGTAAACGTGATTGGAAATAACATATATAAGGTTGCGTTGTTTTATCTCAAATAAATAAGATGACTAATAATGTAATTTCATTCATTAAAATACAATTTTCTTATCACTGATCTCACTAATTTTCACATAAATGTCCAATATAACATATTTTGCACGCTGAATACCAAATAAGTACATTTCAGATACACATTATTAAAAAGATTTCTTTTAGGTGTATGGACAATGCATCATATATCGATTTTTTTTAACACACACTTATCAGCAAAATAACACCAGGCAATAATTAACAGATGTGCATCTTCATAATAAGGGGATTGCGAAAAGTGTTCGAACATGACGGATATCTAGGCTTTGATTTTGAAATCAAATTTGCGTGGTAATCTGCTTGTGAATGTGACATTACGTCATTGAAAACATAGTGGGCACAATGTGGCTGGATAAACAGTGTTAAGTTGGCATAATCATATTCTAAGATAAGAACAATTACAATTCAATTTATGACCACCTTCCGCACAACGAACAATCCTATAGGCGAGCCCACGGAAAATAAAAGTACAACACTACAAATAACTTCGACAATATCAACGAATGAAATATGTCCTTTAATTTGTCTTGATAGATGATTCTTCAAACAGGTTTTTTTTGACATGCTATTGTCACATTCAGGCTGAAAAAGAAGAACGGTATGTGGTGTAATGTTTTCTGTAAACTGTTTGTTGTAAATGTAGCGGTCTCTGTGTAACGATTGTCACATTTTTGGCTTAAACGTATTTTATTTCGAATGAAATACAATTAGGAAGAAGGGCATAGCCCTCTATTAATCCTTCTGGTGGAGGGGTGACGAAGACAGACATCTCAATACAGTTCCAATACACAACCACTAAGGGAGTCCTGAGACGAAGGGACTCGGTGAGCGACATAGCAAAAGATAGCTAAAACATGGAAAAGATAGACACTGCTATGACAATCACAGATAGAGGGGCGCATAAGTTACCACCACAATCAAATGTATTTTTGACAAAATTATAATGTACTTGCTTCGGCAGTACATATACTAAAATTGGAACGATACAGAGAAGATTAGCATGGCCCCTGCGCCAAAGCTGGGGAACAATCTTCTCTGTGGGAGGGGGAGAAAGAGAAAAAGAAGGGAAAAGGGGAAAAAGAAGGGGGGAAGGCACAAAAAAAAAGAAAAAAAAGAAAAAAAAAGGAAGAGGTAAGGAAGAAAAAAACCAAAAGAGCCCCCAAGCCCTAAAACTGAAAGAAGGAGAAAGTGAAAAAAGAAAGAAAAAACAAGATAAAAAGTTGAAAGTTGTAAATATAATACTAATAATAATTAGCACTCCTTTTCTTATAACCCATCAAAAGAGGATATATTATGAAAAATGATATCTCACATGAAAACAAAGCAAACTTTTCTTGTAAAGAATATATTTATTTTCACATATGGCAAGTTACAAATAAATGAGCAAAAAAATAATATATGCACTGTTGATTGCTTTATCTTTGTGGATCTTTTAAATTTGTCCAATTTCCAAGCTCATACTTTTGCAACTTTGCTCCCTCAAGATTGACAAGAATGAGTCTTGAAACAAGTTCAAATAAATAGGCTCAGAGGCTCCTTGGTGTTTAACTGTAGTCATTTGATCAAAACAAGCTTTTTGAGAGAGCACTGACAATGAAACTCATAGTCCCAGAATTTCTCTGTATTTAAATTCACACATTTATTATATCCATGAAAAAAGAGAAACAATACCACCAAAATTAAGTAATCTACAGTGATACATATTATAGTATGCATGATAACAGTCTGATCTGCACAATAAATAATTGCAATCACAGTATCCTGATACAAATTTATGTTATCTTGCATGGTAAAACTTCAGAGCACTTTAACAATTTTTTCTTTTGTTTCAAGCTTCATGAAAGTAAACATGTTTGGAATAGTCTAGTGGTGGTCCATCAATTGTGACACACATGTATATATAGAAGAAATGTTCCACTTATTGTTAAAAAAAATGTAGGGATGAGACTTGAAGTAACTTTTTTTGCTTTGTTTATTTAAAAATAACATCATATGGAAAAGAAATCTCTATCCCTGTCTTCAAAAGATTATAATCCTTAAAGTGTCACAGGAATTTTTATTTCCTCAAGTTTTCAAAATATGAAACTGCAAAGTAAAATTTTGAGGAAATCTCCAAATGTCCAACTTTTAGATGTTGCAGCGTGGGCCTAATAGGGAAACTGTGGTGGACAATTTCTTACTCCATGGTGTTTGGAACAAAAACATAATTTTCAGAACTTGATGACCATAATAATACTAAAAAATAGAAAAATCATACCCCCCCCCCCCCCAGGTGAGGTCAGGTGAAATATCTGTATATTAAGCTGAATACACAACCCAATAAACAGAATTCTTCAGGGCTAGGGATGTGTTTTCACATGGATTGCATGCTAAATTAACCTCAAAAGAAAAAAAAATACTTTGAACTCTTTCACTCTCATTGACTTGTTTTCACGTACAGTTGGTTTGCAATTTTACGAGAATGATATATCAAAATTCCTCATAAAAGTAGCTTTTCGCTCAAGTACCAACATGCCTAGTTATAAGTCAGTGGTTTTTGCATTGTCTGGCTAGTCATGCTGCAGCGGCCACAAGGGCAGCTGCAGCATGACTTGTCAGGCAATGCAAAAATCACTGAGAAAGGCCTTTATTTCTATGGTACTGAATGAGATAAAGCAGAGGGAACAGAATTTATGTGAACATTTCAGCTATACACATAGATTAAATTTACCAAAGAAAATTTGATGTTTATGTATAGAGTGGTTACACTGGAAAGTTACAGGAGTACACAACTCTAGCCATCCATGACTGAAGTGCCCTCTAGAGGAGGGCAGTAGATTAGCTTCTGTTCTTGCTCTTCCCTGTTAAAGAAGGTCTTTTAACTCAGAAATTTTATTCAGTAATTAGCATAATAGGTCTTTGACCTGTGGACATTTGAGTGACATTTGTAGTCTTACAATCACTGGACTGGTGTCCTGTTGAGCTGACTATAAAGATGTAACCACATGTGTCTGGTGCAAACCGAGCAGCAGCATTTGTCCCCTACTGGCAATGCGACAAGCCAGTCAGCGCGAGGAGCAGAGGACTGGTATGAAAGGGCTGCACTCCCATATAAACACATGTAAATTTGGAAAAGAGCACTGTAAGTGTCCCCTACCAATGAGACAAGCCAATCAGCGCAAGGAGCATAAGACTGGCACTAAAGGCAGTGCTACAGAACACCATAGAAATCTATACCACAATATCAAGAAATGCGATAAGCAGGATCTTGAAAGTAGCATAAATTTTCTACTGTAATAGCTCAACATTTCCCACCAGCATGATTGCAAGCCACATTCCCACATTGAGATGTGGCGCACAGCAACGTTTCAATGATCCCCATGACTATGGGGATCCCCCACCAAGTGCGAGCAAGCATGCTTCACTTGCCATTGTGACCTTTGCTACAGATCTATACCTGTTAATTTATGACGAGTTGTAATAAAGTTTGATTAGGACATAGCTTAGCTGAATCCAACAAATCAGTTCTTTAACAGTCCCATATATGCATTGTTGAAATATCTGCACAGGTCCAACAAACATGAAGTATGTAAGTCTTTTGGCCAGTCCATATTAGACTATCTGTACATTGGCAGCTTAAATACGTTAAATTATTTCGAGAGTTCAGTGTGATGATCTGATATTACAGCATCTGATTTCAATGTACCTAAGGTGGGCTTATATTAAGGGTATTTATTGTCTTTTTAATATGATATCAGTTGTTGTCAGGAATTGTGGGATAACTTTGTTGAACTGCCTGAAAGAGACCTGGTTCCCTTTTGGTGACAGGTGAACCTCATCGCAATAGAAAGCCCTGTCCTGTTTTGAAATTTGATGTTGAATTACAGCCATCCCATGATTGACACAAAAATTTGTGATGCAGCGTTGACTGTTTTCCTGGCCTTATCCACCTTATTGTTATTCTCTTCTCCACGGTAAGACAATCTGGGCAGGATGTCCGACCATACAATTAGACAGTCTGGCAAACATGGCTGGATCTCACTCAAGAACTTCACGAGTTTAAGGCGCAACTTGCCCGTTCTAAGACTGGCTAAGTCATTGCCTCCAACATGAAGTACAAGTACTTGGGGATGGCTGTAGGACCACAGCATTTGGTGAAATGCTGTTTCTATCCTGTCAACTGTGGCACCTCCAATACCCTGACACACTGGCCAAAAGTCACACTGGGCCCTGCATGGTCCTCACCACCCAGTCCCTTAGGCGACGGATCAGAGACGTACCCAAGAACCATACCATGGTACCTGCAAGAGAAAAGTAGCACAGCAGTAAGTTCTTACAAGCAAAATAATAAGGGCCAGTATTTACACGCACAGTTAAAACCACTGAAATTCCAGAAGAAACTGTCTTAGATTTGAAGTTTAGTGACCCTTGACCAGTATGAACTCTTATTTCAACTCATTGGCCCAAAACTAATACCTTTTTGGTCTGAATAACTACTTATATCGAGTCTACAAACAGTCATTTCTGAATAAGTGCTTAATGTGTAAAATTGACTTTCAAAAACCTAACTTTCATTTCATTTTGCATGTACTGATTTCAGTGATGTCAATTAAGTGGAAAATACCAGTACATATAAAGAATCCTGAATATCCTATGTGTACTACAACTAAATTAACATCATGTTACATGTAATTTTGTTGGGCAAAATAAATTTAGATGTAAATTGACTATCAAAGGTCACAGCACTGAATCATTACAGACAGCCGGCTTAATTATCAAGGCTACTGTACACAGTTGTAACAATACGCATACATGTGATGTAAGCATATACATGCATTGATTAGTAAAAAATTTAAATCCATTCTGATTTATCTGAAATGATATATGTTTCTACACATACATGTCGCTGTAGTAGACAGGATTTGGATATCTGGGTGTACAAACTCCTTCTTTCACATAAAACTGGGAGTCTATTTCCTATCTACTCCATAAGACCTATAAACTTGTTCCAGTCTATGTGTGTTTCTGAGAAATTAGGTGAGTAAAACACTCACCCCCAAAACCTGGCTAAATAATACACTGTTTCTTCATTAAATTAAAATAACTGACCTTTCTGTGGTATCACAATTCCAGAAGAGCATTCACTTGGTACACTATCACTACGCCTTGACTTCATGTATTAGTTTTGAAAATGCATATTGAGGCCTGAACCAGCTGGACCTAGAGGTCTCAGCACTCCCATCAAACCCACCAATCAGCAACTCTTTCACAAATCAAGAATGCCCCCATTGGTCAGTTTTGTTACATCAAGAAGAAAAAAAATTAAAACAGCTGTGATTGTAATCTCATTTCTCTATCTGCCAGACACCCAGTCATGACAAACCTCAAGACTCCACAGGATGTCATTGAAGATAACATTTACTCACGAATATTAATGAGCATTTACACAGATAGCTAATATAAAGAGAAATGTACCATCTGGTATAAACCAAGGAGGCTAGATAGAGATCTCTATCTAGCCTCCTTGTATAAACAAATCTGTATTTGGCTCAGAACTTCAAGACAGTCACAACATGTTTACAGAGACAAGAGATGGAACAATTGCATTACTGATAATATTAAAATGAATATGACCCTCAGATGGTATTTTAATTAGACCAAGGTGATGTTGATATCAAAAGGACACACAGTTCTGACTGCCATAGCTTTTATATTCTTTTTAGGGCCTTTTTATAGCCCGCATTTGACACAAATGTATAAATGTGCATGAAAATACACACATTTACAATTTAGAAACAACTTGTTTTTTAAGACCATGTGACACTTTAAAGTGGAGACATGATGTCTCCACTTTAAAGTATTACAGTCCTAAATCAACCTGGCAATGTGACATGCAAAAATAGACTTTTTCTTTTGAAGATTAATAAAAAAGCTATAAAATAGCACATGCTATAATCCAAATGTTCCTTGTGAAATTCCACATCAACTTTGATCTACACATATGAAAACATGGTTATGTTATGGAAAACATTTGTGAAAATCACTGTTGAAACCAGTTTAATTTTATTGATTTTTTTGCACCTCTGATGTATTTTTTAAAATGGGTGAAATCGACACTCCACATGTCCAGAATTACTTAAGTGAACAAATATTGAGACCTAGCTTGTAAACTGCAAATGAGAGACTTATAAGATTAATAATAATCTCACAAGTTGTGTGTATAATTTTTAGTAAAATGTGTAATGAAATACTTACCGACGTTAAAACTAATTGCATATTCTCTGAAGAAGTGTACAGTAAAACTTGTCAAGGCCGAACGCCCTTGGGCCCAGCCAAAGTGTACATCCTGTACATGTAAACATTAATTTCACCTGTGCATGCACATTCATGGGGGGATTATCAGCTCCATGATACATTTATATGTACGTGTATTTATATTATAAAAAGTTTTAAAAACCGAACATGAAAAAAAAAAAAACTTATTTGAAAATTTCAACCACTGCATTTACATACTTTGATGAACGTAAAACATCAAATTGATAACCAGAATTTTCAGAAAATTGCTGCTTTTTATTTGTAAATGTTCAGCCTTGACAGGTTAAGTGTTGCTTTGGGACCCAAATCAGGTGTTCGGTGTTCAGAGTAGAGAGGTGTTCAGGGTTTGCAGGTTCTAACACTTGGCTCTCCTATCAATTAACATACAAGAAAGTTGGGACCCCCAAAAAAGTGTTCGGGTAACAGAGGTGTTCGGCTTGGCAGGTTTTACTGTAATTTCATGACCGATGCTTTATCGTATGTGGCCTAATCCCGATTGATGTAGGTTTTTGGGGCTTAATCTATGTTAATCCAAGTGAATGTATTTGCTAACCCTGTAACAAGACCCAGCTGTAATGCACCTCGGTAATTTACCCAACCAATTTTAACACAATGTAAAGAAAATAAACCTAATCTATTATCATGATTATCAACAAAAACATAATTTAAAGCAATTTTAAGCTTAATCCATGTTAATCCAAGTGAATTGACTAGCTAATCCTGTAACATAAGACCTGTAATACACCTCTTCTTTAGATCTTACAATATCTCTGGCCTAAGTATATGCACCTATTACTGCAGAAATACCAATTTCTCTTTCCCCTTCATTGAGCTTCGCACCTCTGGCAAGTGCGGTAATACTATAGTATTAATAATGGTCGTAAGGGGGTGCTAGTACTTGAAATAGTGATCGATTGTTCAGGTCTGTCACTATTTCTCTGATGACGCCCATTGACCTGTCGATACTATGTCGTAGGCCTATCTCCGAAAAATGATTTCCAGTACACATACTTAGGTATACCTGATGAGTGTCAATGTTGTGTCAGATAAATTGCAGAGAGTCACAAACGTGGGATATGAAATTTCAACATGTATCGTATCCATTTGAATGAGTTACAAGGGAAAACGACGAGGAACGAGTCTGCTGAAGTCGACTTTAGTACAATACATGTATATTAAATATGATACAGAGGGAGACAAGCCTTTGCATTTTTCATTAATTCTGATTCAAGAAAATCAATTATTTACATGATAGTGAGGAAGGATGTGTAGTTTGAAATGAAACAATTTTTTTCTTTTTTTTTTTCCTCAAATTTTGAAGGATCATGGCCTCACCAGGGTAATGCATCTTGTCAAAGGTTTTGGGAAGAAAGGCCTAAAAACTTTCAAGAACTTTTCACTTTGACCTTTACACTCAGTACATTCATGTGTACAGAACAGTGTTTTGCATTGCAGCATCAAATCACAAAATACCAAATTTGAGTAAATATCAGCGATGATGCTTTACCAGTGTATATCATACAACTGTGATACATTACACCTGGAAATCCCCTCGATTAGTTTGATGTAACTATAGAGCTAACCAGGTGAAATAAATTTATATGTTTACAATACAATACTTTTCACGGGGTGGCACACTAACCAGTAGCCTAGCCTATATATAGAAGAAGAAGCCAACTTGATGAAGTTATGTCTGTGATGCTTAGCAGCCCTGGCCAGTACTAATGTACATGTAGATGGCAAGTACATGTGCTTTTCAATACAAGCAAAAAAAAAAAATCCCGACAAATGGCTTGGCAGGTCAGGGGACAAAACTTTTTATAACCAAAAAAAAAAAAAATTGTTGTTTGAAAGTCAGCAAGAAGCTGTATCAGGGGTATCTGGGGACATCTTTGTTGTATTTTTTGTCGATTTATGCTTGGAGGAATTACTGACAATAATAGGAAAGGTCAAAATTAGCTGTAAAGTGTGCATTTGCCCCAGATATACAACCAAATACACAAAAACTTGGAGGGCTAGAGCTGCGTATTCCCATTAGTTTGCATGTCAAAGTAACCTTGAATAAACTGGTCACTTTTGTAGCTGTGGTTACATGATTTTTGTGAGGTATTTAGTTGTGCATCTAGATTTACTGTCTGAAATTTGGTGTCTCTGTGTGCAGTAATTTCAAGTTTTTAAGTTGCAAATTACAATGTTAAGAAATGAGAATACACAACCCTAGCCCTCCAGGGAATGCAGTGCCCTCTTTTAGGCATGGCTTGAACCTTGTGTTCTTGCCCTTGCCTATTCCTCCAAGATTTATGATAGATAAACATTCATTTTTTTATGTGTAGGTCTCTTTCTTTGGCTTTGCCACAACTTATAATCACTCGGGGTTTTTTTTTTTTTTTTTTTTTTTTTTTTTTGTTGTTTTTGCTTTTTTTTGGGGGGGGGGGGGGGGCAAAAACATGGTTCGGTCGATCGGTCGATTTACCAGAAACAATAATTTATTCATCTTATTATTATAATTCTAATTATTATTTCACGCCTTTGTGGGCCCTCAAGCAGTGACAGTGTGATCATGAAACCATGTGTGAAAATCAAATTTCATTCACATTTGCGCCAAACAAACACTGTGAACTGGTGAATGCGGACTTCCACTCGTAAGCAAATCCCGGAGCGAAGCGTAGGGATTTAAAAATGCAGGATTCCAGATAAATCACGAGAACAAGGGATGTATCCTTTTTATACCATGCCTTCTTTGTTTTCATGAATATAATAATAAAACTATGCGAGTGTGAATGCCTGGCCGGCCGTTCTACATGGCACGAGCGTAGCGGCGGACAGCCAGAATACACGAGGTGAAGTCCGCCGCAGGCGGACCACCGAGTGTATCCTGGCTGTCCGCCGCTACGCGAGTGCCATATAGAACGTTCGGCCATGGTACTCAACACGAGAATGGTTTTATTTTTATCCTATGTATATTATCATTCATCCACGCATCCATCTAATCTTTTGTATCATAGAAACAAATCTGAAACATGCCAGGTGTACTCGGTACTTTTCATAGCAGACGACAGAAATCAACATCCTCTGTGCGCGCGCATAGGGGGGCGTGGCAGTAGCGTGTGGAACGGTCTCGAGAGTGTAGAACGGTCTCGAGAGTGTGGAACGGTAAAAAATACTACACGGTGTAGATCGCCACGTCCACAGCTACTCTGGACTACACATACATGGGATAAAAATGCATTTTGAAATGTATTCACCAAAGGAAATCAGTCCTGTGTTGAAATTTAGCCACGGAAATTATAGCAGGGATATATGTGTAAGCAGGTGACATATATATATCCCTTGAGAAAACAAAGGAGGCATGGTATAAATTAAACTAGAAAAGAAAGATTTGCTTGAAAGCAAATCTGTCTGGGTGTGTGAAAAATTTGCACAATTACAAAAATATGCAGTGTTCCAATACTTATACAGTATCTATAATTTGAGCCCAACATGATGAAAATTGGATTAAAAGTGACCGAGTTATGGCTGAATGAATATTTCAAAGGTCCAAATGACCTTGATCTTTGACCTCTAGAGGTCACATGTAAATTATAAAAATGTGCAGTATTACAGTAGCTACAATTTGTGTCCAACATGATCAAAATTGGATGAAAATTGACTGATTTATGGCTGGTTGAATATTTCAAACGTACAAATGACCTTGACCTTTGACCTTTAGAGGCACATGCAAATTACAAAAATGTGCAGTGTTACAATATCTACAATTTGGGTCCAACATCATCAAAATCGGATGAATACTTTGGAAGCCAGAAGCAATTGATTTTCTTTTAATTGCCCTAATTTGCATAATTTTCAAAATCTTGACTATTCAGAACAATATGCAAAACTTCACTGCAGGTGCTATAACCATGCAAAGGTTGAAGTTTCTAGCTTCTGAGTTTAAAACGACACAAAAATCTGGCAGAAAGAAAGATGGGAAAGAAAGAAAGAAAGAAAGAAAGAAAGAAAGAAAGAAAGAAAGAAAGAAAGAAAGAAAGAAAGAAAGAAAGAAAGAAAGAAAGAAAGAAAGAAAGAAAGATAAATAAAGAATATTGGGTAAAACAATATGTCTGTGTTCACACACAGACATAGCAAGGCGAAAACTGCGAGGATGCTGCGCTGCAGATGTTGAACACAGACAAGATCGCGCTCTCCAAGTGGAAGAACAGGGTAGGTTATCCTTCATATATATATCTTTATTAAAGCACTCGAGGTACACAACATAAACACAAGAAATGAGCCAAACGAAAACGTCAGGCATACATACATACATACATACATACATACATACATACATACATACATACACACATACATACATCTGATTAAAAGAGAGAGAGAGAGAGAGAGAGAGAGAGAGAGAAGAAGAGAAACATGCATTTACTTCGTATTTCTTCAATTTCTCTTGTAAGTTGGGGCAGTGATACAAGTTATGCCCACCCCGTTATGGGATATTTGAGCCGTAAGTCAAGAAGTCATCTCAGATAAGTGGTTTTGTTGCTAATGAAAGATTTAGCTGAGCTGCAGGTAGTACATGTACACACACACACACACACACACACACACACACACACACACACACACATATATTATATATAATATATACACGCACACGTATATATATATATATATATATATATATATATATATATATATATATATATATATATATATATATATATATATATATATATATATATATTCTGTATCCCAAGGTAAAACACATAGAATGAAGTTTTTATATGTGAGGTGATGTCAGAAATAGCTTGGCAATGTACAGCAGGCTGATTGTACAGTCTTCAGAATAACTCAGGTGCATGAACTAATCACTTACTGGAGTTTCAATCAGTCGCAATTAGGTTGTTTTCATTGAATTGTAATTTTCTTGCTGATTTACTGTACAGTGCACCAGTCCTTTCATTTTCTGTGTGCTTCTGATCCTATGTCTCTCTTGGCATTCCAGGAACCTGACATCTCAAGTGACATTGGGCTTGCTGGTGGTGTGCGTCAGGAGGGAGGGGAGCGAGTTCTGAATGTAAGTGTACGTTGTTTTCCCCTTATCTTTGAAAAAACAGTTCCCCAGACTAAACATGCATTCTGGGGAATTAAAATACAATTATGTCTGGTGAGAGAAACATTGTATGGTGCAATAAAAATTTTATTCAGAATTAAGGAACACGCCCTCTAGGATTTTTCACTCTTTGTTTATTGTTGGATGTGTAGAAAAGGACTTTGGGATATTCAGTTCACCAGGCTAAGCGTGCTGTCTGTGGAATATAAGTATTAGGATGGTATCTGATCACAGAAATGTGTTGGATTCTAAATTCTTCCACATATTATTCAAACTATATATTATCAGAATTGAAGACAAGGAACTTTGTTGTACAGTTCCTCAGACCAATTGAATTGTCTGGGGAATCAGAAATATTATGAGATAGGAATTATATCTATGTATATATATCTTTGAGTAATAAAGACATACATGTATATATAATGAAAAAAGATTGTATCTGTCTATTGTCAAGCTCTTTCTACACATTTATTATTCTTTGAAGTGAAAAAAAGGACCCGGGATGTACAGTTCCCCAGGCTAAGCGTGCAGTCTGAGGAATTTAAGTATTATGATGGTATCTGATCACAGAAATGTGTTAGATTCTAAATTTGATACACAATTCAGTGACATGCTTTTCCACATATTATTCCGATTGTATATTATTTTAATTGAAGAAAAGGAACTGTAATGTACAGTTCCTCAGACTACTAGTCTGAGGAATCAGAAATATTATGAGATAGGAATTAGTTTCATGCACCTGTATACATGTACATACCTTGGATTAAGATAACACATATAATGAAAAGATTGTATCTGCAAAATGTCAAGCTCTTTCTACACTTTTATTATTCTTTGAAGTGGGGAAAAGAACCTTCGATATACATTTCGCCAGACTAAGCGTTCAGTCAGTGGAATATTAGTATTAGGATGGTATCTGATCATAGAAATGTCTTGGATTCTAAATTATTCCACAAATTCTTCCATATATATATATATATATATATATTATTTGAATTGAAGACAATCAACTGTGATATTCAGTTCTACACACCATTTGTATAGTCTGGAGAATCAGAAATATTATGACACAGGAATTATGTTTATGTATCTGTATACATGTATATATATATCTTTGATTAAAAAAAACACACATATAATGAAAAAATATTGCATCTGTCAATTTAAAGCTCTTTCTAAACTTTTATTATTCTCTGAAGTGAAAAAAAGGACCTGGGATGTACAGTTCCCCAGACTAAGCGTGTAGTCTGTGGAATATGAGTATTATGATGGTATCTGATCAGAGAAATGTGTTGAATTCTAAATTTTATACACAGTTTGGTGACATGCTCTTCCACATATTATTCTAATTATATATTAATTAAATAGAAGAAAGGAAATGTGATGTACAGTTCCCAGACTATTTGTGTACTCTGGGGAATCAAATATGATGAGATAGGAATTATGTTTATGTATCTGTATACATGTATATATGTATATATATATATATATATATATATATATATATATATATATATATATATATATATATATATATATATATATATATATATATATCTTTGGTTTAAAAAACACATATACAATGAAAACAGATTGCATCTGTCAATTTTCAAGCTCTTTTTAAACTTTTATTATTCTCTGAAGTGAAAAAAAGGACCCGGGATGTACAGTTCCCCAGACTAAGCGTGCAGTCTGTGGAATATAAGTATTATGATGGTATCTGATCAGAGAAATGTGTTGAATTCTAAATTTTATACACAGTTTGGTGACATGCTCTTCCACATATTATTCTAATTATATATTAATTAAATAGAAGAAAAGGAAATGTGATGTACAGTTCCCAGACTATTTGTGTACTCTGGGAAATCAAATATGATGAGATAGGAATTATGTATATGTATCTGTATACATGTATATATATATTTATATGCATATATATATGTATATATCTTTGGTTAAAAAAACACATATACAATGAAAACAGATTGCATCTGTCAATTGTCTAGCTCTTTTTAAACTTTTATTATTCTTTGAAGTGAAGAAAAGGACCTGCGATATACAGTTCGCCACATTAAGCGTGTTGTCTGTGGAATATAAGTATTATCATGGTTTCTGATCACAGAAATATTTTGGATTCTAAATTCTTCCACATATGATTCCAATTATATATTATTTGCATTGAAGACAAGGAAGTGTGTTGTTCAGTTCCTCAGACCAATTGAATTGTCTGGGGAAACAGAAATATTGAGATAGGAATTATGTTTATGTACGTGTATACATGTATATGTATCTTTGATTAATAAAAGCACATACATAATGAAAAAAGATTGCATCTGTCGATTGTGAAGCTCTTTCTACGCTTTTATTATTAGTGAAGAAAAGGACCCGGGATGTACAGTTCCCCAGACTAAGCGTGCAGTCTGTGGAATATAAGTATTAGGATGGTATCTGATCACAGAAATGTGTCGGC
>CAXHWN010001596.1:0-16000 GCA_964020975.1 Hermodice carunculata | reverse complement strand
CCTTATAGCTGTAACATACCTCATTCTTTTGCAAATCTTCTGTACATTTCAAATATGCCTGTTGTGGAGCTCTCATGTGGTCCAGTTTTACGGTATATGCAAATTAAGAAACCTATGTAGTAGAGCAGCTAAATTTTCAAAAAAGGCTTATTTTCAGTTTACATTAAACCTGAAAAATACCCGGCTTTATTTTGTACCAATCAAAAGATAAGAACCTGAAATTTAAATTTTTTGGTAAGGTGTACTATCAATTTCATGGTCAATTTGTATTTATATTGGTTACCATGGCAACAAAATTAAGTTTTCATGAAATGAAGGGAGAATCATATTATTAACCATAACTTTATACGCATGTATACAAGAAACCACCTCACAACTATACATCAACATACCTTCTATACAGGTGTTTCATAAGAAGCCAGTTTGAGATAGAAAGTGTCAACAGTTGGTTGCCATGGCAACAGAATATTTGTAAAAATCACTTAAATTTGCATGTAAACACTAGAAACTTATTTATAGTTTTAAATATCGGGAATAATTTTCATAACATTTGATGTTAAAATGTAAAAAGATTCTTTCTGCACTAACAATGAGGTCAATTGAGTGAAGGAAGCCTGTTTTGGGTAGCCTGGCAACGTTCTTGCTAATGTTTACATTACTCAAAATGAGCAGATCTTTGTGGATATTGCAAAAATTGGCCATATGGCCAGTGCTGCGCATTGCTGAGAAATGATAGATACAACTGATAATATTGCCAGAAAATCTGTACTTAAACAAAAAAAAAAATAGCTAAATTTGGTATTAATTGAAAGTTATGAACCCTTAATTAAAGGTTAGGTAAAATGTACCATCGATTTAATGGGCAACATATGTTTTTATTGGTTGCCATGGTAACGGCATTTTTTTAGTATTCCAGGGAAAAACACATTTTTAACCATTACGTAATGAAAATGCAAGGTACTACTTCACAACTTTACATCAGCATACTTACTATACAGGCATTTCCTAAGAAACCAGTTTAAGTTTGTAAGTGTCAAAATTTGGTTGCCATGACAACAGAATGTTACTAAAAATCACATAAATTTGCAATCAAACATCAGAAGCTTGTTTCTAGCTTCAAATTTTAGGAATACTTTTCATCAAATGTGCTGTTAAAATGTAAAGATATTGGACGCGCATTATCAACCGTGTTGCAAACTGCTGAGCAATGATACATGTGATAGATGTCTTTATAAACTTTCCATATTTCCCTGTAGTTACTCCTATCCTAAAGCAACATTATTATGTCTTTTTTACAATCAAATTTAAGAATTTGTTGCAAATTTTGTGCCTTTTTCAAAAATATTTTTCATTTGACTCTAATTTAAGGTATCCATGACACTGAGCGCATACTTATCGGCATATATACTACCGATCATATCCAGCAAAAAGATGGTAAAATTGTCAGAGCTCCCAAAGAACATCCTTATCGCATGTGCACCTAATCAGCGCAATTTTGTCTGAATTATTTTGTGTTAATGTAACTGTGTTAAATCGGTGCTTTAAGGGTTAAATATATTGGCATTGACAAATGTACCTTTGTCTGGTAAACTGAAGTCAACTGTCACTTGGAAGTGGTAGCTTGTGCCAGAACTTTGATAAATATATTGGATATAATTGTGTTAGATGCTATGTTTTATATTCAACACAATGTGCCTCCTTTTCCCCCCTTCCTCAAGAAAATATTTAGACAACATGGCAAAAAAGTCTCAAAATTGCCACACTTAGTTGCACTTCTAGAACCTTTGTCACTGCCCATTGGCAGATGTCTCAAACCTACATGGGATAGATAGAACTATGTGTCTCTCTGCAAAAGTTTGGAAGATATGGAGCTTTTAAGATTTTAATTGTCCCTAATTTCCATAATTTAACCACCATGACTATTTTAAGTCAGGTGCTTAATTTCACCGGTAAGTGAGTCACCATGGCAAGTTTTGTGATTGTCAGAATAACAGTGTCCGAGAAAAACTCCAGACAAATTTGGTCATAAAGAAGAAAAAAAGAAAAAAAAGAAAGAAAAGAGGAAGGAAAGAAGGAAGAATGGAAGGAAGGAAGGAAGGAAGGAAGGAAAGAAAAAAATAATTCTTTGAAAAACAAAATGTGTGGGTTTGCACCCAGACATAAAAAGGCCACTGACACGTGTCCTATAGAACAAAGCTTGCTGGAGATCTCTCCAAGGTACATCTGCAGCAGCGCCAAGTCTGAAGTGGATCCAGTAAACTGTGTTTAGGAACATTAGGTATACATGTATTCACAGCAGCCTATCACTGTACCAATGGCAATGTGTACTCTCTTTCATAATCACAATTTTTTTGGTGAAAAACTCAGGGCAGGAAGGAAGCATCGCCTAGCCACTTTGATGGACACCAAGTCAAAGTAATACCCACCACCTTTGAATAGAGTTCAGTCAGTGATTTCAGAGAAGTCGAAAACAAAAAATGACTAGAAAGATTTGCTTCACAGCAAATCTGTCCAGGTACCTTCAAAATGAGAACAGTTTGAAATGCTACACTTTGCCATTGTTCAGCATGGTCTAAATTTTGTGTATTATGCTAATTTACATAAATTAGAATACTATAGCTCTTTAGTTCTTGGTTCATTGGATGTGGCCATGTCACAAAACTTACAAGGTAAAATTTGAATGACACTTCTATCTATAATAGTTTTGATAGCTATTCAAAGACTTTAATTTTGTGTATTTGCCTAATTTGCACAAATTAAAAGCCTACAACATCGGTTTATGGTTCATGAGATGCGGCTTTGCCACATACCTACAAACTGAGGTCTGAATGGCACCTCTATGTATAATAGTTTTGAAGTTATTCAAGATTAAAATTTCTTGTGTTCGTCTTATTTGCATAAATTAAAATTGTACAATTTTGGATGATGGGTCATTGTATGCAGCTATGTCAGAAACCCCAAAATTGAAGTTGGAATAGCATTTCTATCTATAATAGTTTTGAAGCTATTCAACATTTAAAATTGTGCATATCCACCTAATTTGCATAAATTAAAAATCCTATAACTTTGGTTCATGGTTCATTGGATGTGGCAAGGATTCATGAGCAGCTCATTATTTACCAAAGTATGCATGCTTTTCGGACACAATAGTTCACAAATATATGAAACCGCCATTTTTGAATTTGACAATGTATGTAAAAAATTCCTGCTTGATGCGTGGTCTTGCCGAAAAGAGTTTCTGGACAATATGGTTAGCGACGGACACTCTACATAATGGTATCTCACAATGTAAATATTTTTATCGCTTTGAACACACGGGTGTGTGTTCTTGCGCATCGTCTCCGGACTGCTGACATACCGCTGGTATCTGCTTGGAACATTTATCTTAGATGTATTTTAGATTGTATATATTTCTTATTGTATGTTATCATGGATGTCTTAGATGTATGTTGGTTTGTACATAGTTATCATTTTATGCTATCATTGACACACCGTGGACATACCCCGGTCTACAGTGCCCCCGTGTCAAAGGGGTAGTTTTTCCAAAATAAATAAACAAATAAATAAATATGTGGCTTTGCCACAAACCCTTATATTGACCTTGGAATTTCATCTCTATCTATAATACTTTTGGATATATTCAACTTTTAAATTTTTAAATGCCCCTTATTAACATAAATTGAAATTCTACAACTTTCATTTACTGTCCATTATATTGGCAGGTGTCACAAACCTAGATGTGCCCATTAAAATTCTGTGTTTATCTGTAACAGTTTGAAAGTTATGCTGCTTTATAATTTGAGAAAGGCCCTAATATGCATAATTTTAAACATGTCGATTACTCCAAATCATACAAGTCAACTTCCTTACTAACTCCGTTACCATACCAAGTTTAAACATTGTAACTTGCACAGCGTCTGCCAAAAGCTCCAGACAAATTATGTGGTGGAAATAAGAAGAAAGAAAGAATGAAAGAAAGGAGAAATTTTGAGAAAGAGCAATATGTCTGGGATGAAACTAATATATATATATATATATATATATACTTATCCTATATACTCAGTTGCCCACTCTGTGTCAGTAAAGACAAAATATTTTGAAAAACGAAGTGATTTGTAGTAACTGAACATTTAACAATATTGAAGTTGGAAATGGCGATTTTGGTCTTTTTGCATGTGCTAAAAAGACTTGTATAATACAAATATATGCATATGACATTAATCTACAGACACACCTTTATTTGTAAGATAGTTTTGGTGCCTCAAGGAACCTAAAAGGTACCTTTCTGTAAATTAAAATAGTAAACCTATATTGAAGAAATCTATTCGATTTCATTAAGGTGATGGTTTTGCTTTTCAGACATAGGTATCTATTTTTGCTCAAAGCATAAAACTGGACCACCTGAGAGCACCACAACAGGCATTTTCTAAAAGTAGACAAAATTTTACATCAGGTAGGCTATGTTGTAGCTATAAGGCAGGCGGGTAGACCAAATTCATATTTTAGCCTCAAATGCCGCGGGCCTACAACATTGGCGCAATGTAAACATGTTATCTAGAGAGGAACTGCAAGCTATGCATCAGGTGTCATACTACTCCAAGGAAAGTCACAGATTCCATACAAACAGCGAAATGAGCAAGTCAGTTAAGCGAACTTTGGTGGATGATTCTACTTGGATGGAGGTCCGATGACCATCCTTTCAATCAGTGACCAAGATGGCGGATATGAGTGCTGAGATTCCATGAGTCAGTGTTTTCTGTCTATAGATTCTGATGTTAAAAGCAGGATCATGTATCATGATTCAGCAAATCCCTGTCTGCATAGTAAAATGCCAGCTGTGATTATCACTCGGGATAATCCTTCAACAGCGGAAAAATTTTACCCTGGCAAGGCTAACACAGACTTTGTTGCATAAAACGTTTTCCAATTAAAATCATTGATAAGTTCTCTGTGTCGAAATGCTTCTGTGGGTGGGTGGAAGGGGGTATCAAAGAGAATAACGGTGCGCTAGTCAAATGCTTACGCCCCAAAAGGTTTGACAGAAGACATATCAGATGAAACCATTTTTGTAGGAAATAATCCCATCCATGTTAGCCGTTAGCAGACGACAGCAAGATACAAGAGACCGGAAGTTACGATTTATCTTGAATTTAAGGGAGGTCTGGCTGATAACGAATGTCATGTGACCTAATTACATAGCAAAATGACACATGCATATTAATATTCCGCTAAATCTCTAACCTGTCTCCAAGTAACAGAACAATCATTCACTAAGATACGGCCGTATTGGTGGAGGCACCAAAGGTGCTATTAATATGTGTATCAATAAAGAATACAGTTTTGAATCCGAAGATCGGCACCTTTGACCCGAGCGAAAAACATTGGGTAATGGAAACTCTTCACAGAGATGTAATTAATGACCAACTAGCAGTAAAAACCAAAATAACATATGCCAAGGAATCTCCGTTCCTTAGCAGGACTTTTTTCACAAGACCAGACTGTGTAACAAATTCAAAGCTGCCAGGACCAATACTGGTTCGAAAAAGGATACTAGGCAGATAAACTTTGTTATTTCTCTCTGTGAACAGTCTATACAACTCAACCTTCGTCTGAAATGCAAAGGCGGAACCTAAACCGCAACTTTCTGGTCAATCATCAAACTTCTAGTCTCTAACAAAGGGACACCCTTCGGCAGTAATCTCATGATTACTGATGGCGAAAACAAAATAAACTGATCCAAAGGAGGTCGCCGAAGCCATGAAAAGTCACTATTTATCACTCAAAGACGATGACGCCTTTGACTTTTCACACACTCGTGATGCAACCGATAGAATTTTTATCTCGGACTTTGTAACTAAATGCATATATAACCATGCTTCACACAACAGCATTGTGAAATTATAAGAGGTCTTTGAAGGTCCTGTGCTCAGCAGACCTTGTATGTACAGTCTGAAGTGGTCCTGTGAACTAGCATAGTAAAGTGACCTGTGTCACACCATGATCATTGTTGCGAACATGTACATATCCCTTTGCCGATCGTCAAAAAAAAAATAAAATAAAATAAAATAAGATAAAAATAAAATAAAAATCGCAGCACCATCTGTTGAACGAATTTAGGGCAAGGGGTCAAAGTGTCCCAGTGCATTTTCCAAGCAATTTGCCTGGCAGTTTCGGAGCAGATTTTTTTTAATTGCAAAATAAAATCAAAAGAAAAATCAATTAAAAAATCCGAAATTTACTGCACAGCAGTTGACCATTCCAAACGCCCATTCAATGATGCAGCTGGTTTCAACATTGTTGTCCACTGAATCTTGTGTTTACTTTATCAAAGAAATCAACAAAGAAAGAAAACCTGTTCGTTATCCTGCAAAATTTTATTTCATCAATTGACTTTTATGACAGATTCAATTAAAGGATGATGGCTGTGTCCAAATATCAGATATTGGCTGTTCAATATGTTTCCAATATTAAGGTGAAAGTTCGCAGTAACTTCGTCCATTTCAAGGTGTGAGAGGTCAGTATCACTGGTATCACTATCGCCCCACGCAGATGCCGATAATTAATGTGTGTCTTCACCACCGCCGGCATTGGTCCTTGCACTCTCACCTGGTACAGGATGAAACTCTTCCTCTATGACCTGAATTTGACAAATATACAAAAAATAATGTTCACTACAAATGAAAAATAAGCACTGTCCATTTATCAGCATGTGTGCCCATAATAGTGTGAAGCAATACTTCAACTTAGACATGTGGTTACCTTGATCAGGTCTGTAGCAGTTTAGCCCACCTGTCACTCGTTTTTTCCTATTATTCATTTAAATTCAGATGAAAAATGGGTATAATAAACGCCCCGTCCGTCTACACCTCAATCCACCAAATGGGAGGACTGTTTCCAAACTTATGTGAACAATGCACGATCACAGAGTTTCTCATTAATAGCAGTTCTATGCCGATGATGCAATAAACAGACATTCGTTTTGTCACTACCTTTGAACACTTTCAGTGGCGACAGAAATCTTCAATGGCAAATCATATGCAGATGCACTCATCAGTCAACCAAACCTATTACGTGCAAATGTAGTAAAAAGTCATACCTGGCACTTACTTTTTACAAGTCCAACCAGATATTAGTGAACAATTGCACACTGTCAACACGTCCACGGCACCCTTTAAGTTTTGGTCGCCTGGTCAAGCATTTTCAAACAAGTTTACCAAAATAACGTTGTGACTCACTGTCTGGGTTCCAGTGTTGGTGTATTTAACTGTTATTTGTAAAATTTTCGTAAGTTTTCTCAGGCTTAGGTCAAGGTTGGGGTTCCTGAGCCAAATGGTTACCATGTCAGCCGAAGTACCATTTTATTGTCCACAATCATGACCAAGTAAAATAGATGATTTTTCAAAATTTCTTTTCATAACCGAAACAAAATACACTAACAACAGATATGAATACGCTTCATGTTAATAATATTTCTACAGTGAATGGTAACAAAGGGCATTAAAAACTTACGGATTTGACACTTCTTGTGTTGAGTCCTTCTCCAATGTCTTGTGCTACAATCATGGAGTCCAAGCATCACATAGGCTAATTGGTTGGTTTTTCGATATTTGTAAGTCAGGAAGGGCATAGTATAAAGATGCCTGGCGATCATTTAAAACATCCAAGAGCATGACAAAGTTTGCGCAGTTGTTTATTCGTTTTATTGCTGTTATTTTGTTAAGCGTTTTGCCAATTGATTCAACTAAATGTATACTTCGGTTAGAGTATTCTGAGGGGGGGGGGAACGTTCTAGGCAAGTCGGGCAAGGACTACGGGACCATTTTCTTTTCCAACGCAAAATTTACATTTTTAAATCGACATGCGCTTTGGGCTAGGGGCTAACGTTGCAGAGTGTACAGGTGTGCTGGTGTAAGACTAAAAGTGCAAATGGCAATGTTGATCTGCACACATCACTGCAAAGCTGAAATCAGGTCTAATAATATATAAGTAAATGTGTGATATCATTAAATTGTGGCATAAGATTATGAAATACAATGATACACGGACCTGTTATGTAATTGGCACTATATCATCGACGCCGCACGACCTCACATCACCAGGCTTGATCATGGGCTTCATTACCTACCCAAACGCGCACAAAATGTCAAAACACACACTCTCGTTTTGTCTGACTGGGATTCAACATTCCCTTGACGTGTGTGTGTGTGACCTGAACAAAACAGTTTCCATTGCAATTGCGTAGCACCTTTCGTAAAAAACTAAGCAGAAGCTTTGAATCAAAATAGCCGATATACTTTTCCAGCTATTGTTGATGGTGCAGAGTTAGCGATTTGAGTTTGACCATATAGTTGCGGTCCTTGTACTGAAATCAGGTTAGTTGTCTCGACACACTCATGCCCTCACGCCGCACAAAATATCTTTAATAATGTAGAAATGGCAAGCAAATTCACATATAATGATAACTGAACAAAAAAAAAAAAAAAAAACCGATGTTGAAGCCCATATCCGTCATACGATGATGAGTCCATGAGCTGTTTTTTACTCCCCATTCTCGCCATTTCTGCAATAAGCAAAGCCTTCTTCGCATCTGGTATCCTTTGTGCCCAAGGCTGTTCATAATCAATGTCTTAGTGCAGAAGCAGAAGTGAACACACAACCTCTTCCATAAAAAAAATGGATTTTTTAAAGAATACAAAAAATCATTAAAAAGTGCAGCGCTCCCTCGTGAACAAATTAACAGATAGGGGGTCCGTAGGAGTTTCCCTGTGTGATTTCTAAGCAATTAAGTGAGCGGATTTGAATAAAAAATACAAAAAATAATTGGAGCCTGACAATTCGAATAAACTTGGTGGAGACCCACTAGAGAAACATTGCCTACAAGTTTGAAGTGAATCTGGCCGAGAGTAATTCAAAAATTTCTTACAACAAGTCATATTTTTTAGAATCTGACAACAACACATTATAGATTTTTGTGGCAAATGAAATACCACCCAGTCGCGAAAAAAATCTCCTTTTCAAAGGATCAACACGAGGCTGAATTTTGATGCTAAAACCATTACCAGCACCAAAACCTGCCTGGTGTGGAAATTGTCAATTACTTAAAGTTTAATTAACATCTCTCAACTCTTTATCTAAAAGGCAGATGTATATTCTCCACAGACCAGCCGCATGCCTGAATGAATATTCTCTTTTATTATTGTACAAAACCGTTATACATGTACTCTCAATATAAATCACTGCCCACTCATATGGCATACGTTCAGCAGTAGAAAACATAACAAAACTGCAGCAGATACAGTATTGTGCGCTCAAATAGGTTTTCATTGATGAAAAGTTTACATAGGTGGACGTTTTCCCAGAGCTAACCTCCCGTCATTGGCGGAAAAGCGACTCAGCAGATTGCTCGTGAGACATTTAAAATGACTGGGCCTACCATACGTAAACCATTTAGTGGTTTAAAATCTTTGTTTTAGAACCGTTACGATGGCAGCGATAAAGCAGCAAGATCATCGCATACGGTTTACATAGTTTTAAGACTTTGCAGCCAAAATCTGGTGCAACCTGCCCAATGACATCAAATCTTCAGTAAACGTACTACCATTTGAAAAAAAGCATTAAATTACGGATTGGTCTCCGATGTAGATAGCTGTTACTGATTACTGTTAATCATGAAAAGCTCGCTCTTGTCTAGATTTTAAAGAACTCTTGGACCTTCTCTGGTCTTAACGGTACTAATATTCTTTTCCTTCTAACTTCTAATTTACACATTTCATGTCATCTTTCATGCTGCGCGCTGTTCGTGTCTATATGACAATTCGGTTTTATTTGCCTCTGACCAGTGTTCCTGTTTTATAGGCTGAGTCTAAAAAAAAAAAAAGAAAGAAAAAAAAAAAAGACTTATCCATGTCTATGATGAACACTTTCTATCTCAAGCTCGATGTGTGTACACAAACTGTGACATTGATCTTATAAAACAGTTAGTTATTTCCAAATACCAGAGTTTTGCAAAGACAACCCATTTTGCCCTTTTTGTTTATGGGATCTGTCCATATATGCCGTACATTCTTGTTGCATGGTGCGGGCCAAAGCAGCATGGTGCTTGATATGAATGTCCCGTATGGAACCAGGACTCGATTTTTTTTTCTGCTATTAGCTTGTACCCTCGGATTCAGTACTGTAACTTTCGTTTGTTTCAAAACTGAAAAATGCCTTACCATTTGGTTTCATGAAGTTTATTGTAAAAATCGACTGGAGTATACGTAAGAGAAAGTTGCTTCAAAGAGCTCACTTTTCAAAAAAAAAAAAAATGCAGTAAAACTTTTCGTTCAAAATAAATGCTACGTGCATAGCAACATGAAAAATTTACCATTTTGCAATTGCTTTTTGCTCCTTTTTGAACGATTTGCTCCGAGTGTAACTATGTTAATCATAATTACAGATAAAGGGTGCTTTACTTTTGAGTATGAAATCCAGTCTGTATGACACAGGACATATTCACCTTAATTAGTAACTAAAAGATTTGCCGAAACATGTCGTAGGAGTATATATTAGAGAAAAAATGCAAAGGTTGTCACTCATCATTAATTCCAAATTGCGTATAGTCACAACAGAAGCCAGTAAATATTCAGTACATGTCCGTCGCTAAGTGTCTGATGTAAATCATGAAGCATGCTCTGCCCATCTTAATTGTACCTCAGCAAAGGAACTCATGGGGTACGCTGTTTTTAGCTTGTCCAACTGCCCGACTCAAACCTGACATTCAAAAGGTTAAACTGAAATTGTGTATTTACAAGTTGGTATCCATTTTAACATTATAATGGGTATCCGTACTTCCTTTGTGCATCTGATCTGGACGTTATAGCCATAGATTACAAACCACTGACTGTCATATGATATAATACAACTTAACACTTTACAGTGAGAACCATTCTATTCTAATGATATAAATTGCGATGACAGTTTAAGTTATAACGGCGTAAAGTTTCATTTTCAATAGTATGCACGTGGGCGTATTAAGCCAGGTCACCAACCGCCTTATTTTCAGTTCAACATCAAGTCAATTGCATTATCATGGCACGCTACCAGCTCTAGAGGATTGCATCCTTCAAATTTAATAATATGACTTAAACGATGGTATTTTGCACCTTGCCAAATAAGCATATAGTCCCATATCTAAGGAAATATTTTGGGGGCTTGAAAAACTTAGCTTCGCAAAACAACTGCCGCGAGTTGACTTTTGTTAAGCTGGTGACTCTAGAATAGCCTGACGCAATGACAGTTATATATTTTGCCTCTCTTGCTATGAAGAGCATATTTTATAGACCTGTGACCAAAAAAAATAAATAAAATAAAAAAAAAAAAATAATAATAAAAAAAAACACACAAAGGAACATACAAGATGGATAACCCTTTTTCGCTCAAATAGCCCAAAAGCCTAAATATAAATTGTTTCCCGCCTTGTTTTTTTTTAAATTGTAATGACATGTAAATGGACGATATTTTACTATGAATTGTAGATACAGAGCAAAAGTCAACACTTGAAAAACCACCCATTATCTTACAATTAATATTAAGCTGACTTCTTGTGGAAATTCTTCAACTAGTGCACGCAAATATTCGAAAAACGGAGTTCTGGTCTCTTGTCATTCTGTGCATAAATCACAAGGTTTTGTTGAATGAAAATCTCAATAATCACTTTTTTAACTAATAAAGACCCCAAGCACCATCCTTACATCTGTCCTAACCAGGAAAGATTTGAGTATGCCTGGACACCTATTTTGGTGAAAAACTAAAAGGGTTTGACCCACTCACCCACCCCCCCGCCCCCATCAAGACATATGTAAGAAGCAAAATAGTTCCTTGGTAGGCTACTTTTTCGTGTATAGCCTCGCTTTTGAAAGAATCTCGGAAATTGAGAACCACCCCTCCTATAGCTGGTCTAAGAAGGAAAGATTTCAGTGTCCCCGTAAACCGATTTTGTTAATGAGTGTTTGGACCCCCGCCCCACCCCCACCCCCAGGCATATAGCTGTAATTGTGCATGCAATTGATTCCGTGAACGCGTGATATGAGTGGTTAATTGTGACATTGATTTCTTTTATCACGAACTTTTTATCATCGATTTGTACTATTATGTATTAATCGTATTCACATTCATAATTCCACCCCACCCACACCCGTGTGATTTAATGGTGCCACTTTGCGCTGTAATCAGTTGTCCCATCAGTGGACATGGTCAGAAATACGCAAAATTCTCCAGTACATCGGCTTGTATGTCCACATTGGCTTCCTTCTGGTGTTCCTGGTAGTTGTCTGAAAAGGCTTTAAAAACATCTTCGCTTATTTTGCAATTACACGCCACTGTTTCATGGCTAGCAACACTTTGCTAAAACAGTACGAACAAATTTGTGGTACAACTGAACGAAGTATCAACATAGAAAATATTGCCAATATAATAAACATTATGCTCCGCGCTAATTACATTTTCAATCATTATGAAAGGACAATTTTTTCGGGTACATCTGCCACGTAAACCACCGATAAAGATTTGTTTTTACAAAAGCAAGCCAATCATTTTCACATGAACTTTATGTTGTGTAGTGTGTCAGCAACCCATTCAGGTACAGCTGTTCAGACAGAGAAAGTAATTACATGGTGGCAGGCAAAATCTAAAGCCGACAATTTTTTCATTATGACTTTTTATAAGCCCCCGCTCAGCTGGTAGATGGCAAGGTTTCCTCATGCATGCAGACATTATCAATATGCTGTAGATATTTATTTAATCTTTATAATAGGGTAGCCATAATTTTGCCGGCGAATGCATGTTCTATTTAGCATAATGGCGATCACTGGCTGATAGTATTGACAGGTAAAGACGGAACGGCTAATACACATCTTTCATATTCCTGAACTGAAATTTGCTTCCCGGGTTTTGTGTGTGTCAAACGCATTTTAGTGCAAGCAAAAGCGTTTCTATTTTTTTCATCCGAACATGCATACACTTTATACAAACATTGTTATGAATTATATCCTTGGACAGTGAGGCATTTATTATGTACTATGTAAGTACAAGCGTGTGCTGGTACTTGAATGAAAGGGTTTTTTTTTTTTTTTTTTTTTTTTTTTTTGGGGGGGGGGGTGGGGTGGGGTGTTTTTTTGCTTTTTGCAAGGAACGTGAATCCGGCACCCTTATTACAATTCACAGCAGTTCCTTTCAACTATGACAGTGCCAGTTGCGACAAACGAACACCGACTTAAAACAAACTGCTCTCAATTGTAATACGATAAGTGTATGTCATTTGTCATAAGGGTGCAGATGTATGCTCCTTATAAACAGACCTTTCATTCTAATTCCGGCGTGCCTTCTATTGCGTACAGTATAATGGTCCGCCAACAATTTTTTCAAAACACGCCGAGAAAAGCCGACTCCAACACGTGACACTGAAAGAGTGAAGACTAAGTCAACAACTTTTTTTTGAAGATTGGGCGCACAGCGCTGTTGACCTGAGTCATGTTATCTTGACAGGTTTCATCCACAATTCTTATCCAGATTTTATATTCAAAGCTGTTAACATCAGCCAAAAATATTGAAGCACACAACACTGTCTTGATAGTCAACCGGTTTTTACCTGTTAAGGCGGAAAACGGCTCAGTTTTGTAAACTTGATCAGATTGAATACAATTGGAATTTCAAAATGGAAAATGTGCATAAAGGCAGAATACAATAAACACGATTTTGGAATGTGGCCAGGAAAAATAACTCAAAGTGTTGTTTGTCGAACGTCGGCGATGAGTCATTTTACCAATATTGACGTTTGTGTGAAGAATAAAACAACTACATTTTACGTGATAACTGACTTTATTTTTATCACAAACAATTATCTCGAGCCCTTCATGCAGATTGTAATTGCTTTATGACGAGCCTACGATGCAAATTGTAATTGTTTTATCAGAGGTTTTTCATACAGGTTGTAAGCGCTGAAAACAAGGATACATTAGAAGTGCCCCAGCAAAACAAAACAAACAAACAAACAAAAAAAAGTTATTTTCACTTTTCCCCAAAATACATGTACTGCTCGACATCAATCCCAAGGTTCATTTGCCTAGTGATTTTGTTCGTTTTCAAGCGGCTTCTCAAAACGGTCTGACCTGTAAAGAATAAAAGCGAACAGTTTTTTTTTTTTTTTTTTTTTTTTTTTTTTTTTGGCGTGGCCTGGGTGCTGACAGAGCCAAGAGTCTGCTGATTCAGTTCACCGATATGATCGGTGTGCGATTTTATGGTCAAAAGAAGGTTAAAGCATACAACGATCTTTGTTGTGGCCTCGGTCTTTACAAGGAGACAAAGCAAGGTTTGTTTCAAGGCATTTTGTCTTGAAAAATCTGTTCTGGTATTTTCACAAATTTTTGCAACTCAACGATTCAACAGGAAAAATAACAGCAAAACAGACAACATCGAAATTTCCTGTCCCTGTGGCACGTTTGAATCGAGAGGCGTTAAAAGAAAAGAAAGAGAAAAATGACTTCCTGGCAAGGATGTGAGATAGACTGCTACGGAAGTACTCATTCCTGATTTCCAAACGAAACAAGTTCCTTGGAATGCTCTATTTATAATAAATCGAGAAGGGACTTGTTGCCAAAAAGATTTGTAATATTTTGGCACCGGGTGTCAACCTCTCTCTACTAGTTCATGCTGCTGGTGGCATACAAAAAACTTATACAACTAATGGGAACGACATCGGTTTTTCTTTTTTTTTTTTTTTTTTTTTTTTTTTTTTTTATTGTTGTTTTTGTTTTGTTGTTGTTTTTTGTTTGTTTTTGTTTGTTTGTTTGTTTGTTTTTTTTTTTGAATAAATCTTGAAATTGTTGACGCGGTGCATATATTAGTTAAAGGTTATCGGTTTTTTTTTTTGTTTGTTTGTTTTTTTAAATAAAATCTTGAAATTGTTGACGCGGTGCATATATTAGTTAAAGGTTATCGGGGGTTTTTTTTTTGGTTTTTTGGTTTTTTGTTGCTGTTTGGTTTGTTTTGTTTTAGTTTTTGTTTTTTTCATAATACACAGAACCTGCATAATTGTAAACATGAATCGTAGAGATGATCCGTGTGGATTCCGTTTAATTTGGTGTTTTGTCCCGGGTTTCAGGTAAACAACTTCTGTTTGCCTCTGTGTGTCAAGAGAGCCTTTAACATTAGTATTTATGTACTACTAGGTGATCCTGAATAAAGAAATATTTTTAAATTAAGTAATGTCGTTCATATTATCCTCGAAGAAAATCTTTCCGTAGGTTAGAAATAGAATGCTTTGATTTTTATCACACAAACGTACCTGCCCCTGTATCAAGAATGCATGTGGATAGCCCACGGTAACTGTAAATCTGGGGTCTATCTATCAGGCATTTATTGTTACATAGTAACTTGTTCCGCCTTTTGCCCCACCGATTTCAGCGCAGTTGATTTTTTGGTCAGAGAAACTTACAGAATGCATGCTAGCCTGTGATGTCCGTTGGTCGTCAATCCGTCGTCCTTCAGTAGCTGACAATTTGGATTCACACAAAAACCATGATATTTTCTCATTACCGTTAAACATATAATGGTCTTCCTCCCTGCATGTAAAGAATGGATTTGGCAAATGTACATTCAGGCTTGCGGGTTTGCGTTTGTCTTGCGTTTTTGTCCCGATAACAATAACAAGTCCAGTCATATAGCAAACTTAACAAGCAAGCCATCAAAAGCAGCCGGCCAACAAACCAAACATAGAAATGGCAGCTAACCTATGCCATCTCATCAAGGAGCCAAATGGAAGCGCTAATATAAGACTGAGTCAAAAGATTTCCTTGGGACACTTTGCGCGCAATGGTCCCCAGGAAAGCTCTTGACTAAGGCTCCTTTTTGCTTTAGACTAGACCTGTTGGTATTTGAATGAAAGGTACCTTCCTGAGGAATTTGAATATTTTAACCATTATATGTTTAACGGTAATGAGAAAATGATTATAGCTGTGATTAG
>CAXHWN010001592.1:0-15000 GCA_964020975.1 Hermodice carunculata | reverse complement strand
GGCAGGGGAGCATAGCACTGCAACAGTCTACAGTTCTATAATTCTGTATAAACTAAGTGATTTACATTACTACATACATGTAATAATCAAAACTAAGTTCATTACATGTGGCTGCGAAGTTTATAAAATCTGATTGTCAGATCTAGGATAACGTGCAATGCCATGTAAATGGTAAGCATTACAAACTGTTCAGATTTTTGGAAAATATCAGGGATTTCACAAATGTTTTTAGGGACATTTGTTACGAGGGAAAGGGGTCTAAAAGCTAATAAATGCTACCAAATATATTTCCAAATTTTCTAGAGATGTGAGACAGCCTTCGCACTTCTTTGGCGTTCATCTATTGGCCCCCTCACCATATCCAGGAAAAAGCTATTTATAGCCCACTTGTTATTTACTTTCATTGCAAAGAATTATTAAAGAGAGACCAATGACCTCTGTATAAGTTCAAAAATCGGGACAACAAAGAAGATCCGATGGCAGTGGCAAATAGTGGTCTCGTTATTGACTGTGCAATTGGGTTCAACTACATCACACAAACACAATCTCATGACATGGAAAGTAATGGAAATCAATAATCACACAATGAACAGTACTTTATAAAGTTCTCTTAAATGCCATTATGACAATAAAAACATGCTGCGTTTTGCCTGGCATATGCACAGTGTGCCAGAACTGGTTTCTCCAATAGGTCTACGATCATCTGCTTGGAGTATAAGGTCACCCCAAATGCAGCCAAAAAGTGGCCTTATAAGAGGGGTGGACAATATAATGGAAATACCATAATGTACTCTCTGCACAAGAATGCTGGCCTTTCAAGAGGGGTGGCCTCTGGTGAGAGGGGCCTTGTAAGAAGTAGGCCACTGTATTGATCGCAGCAAAAATCTTATGGATTGTGTGGATTAAACGTACTGTGGCAAATACTCACCTCACTTACATATATGCATGTACACAAAAGCTGGTAGCTTTTTCCCTCTCAAATTTACTTCTAAGATATTATTTCACACATTTCAAACTGTGGTCTTTAACATTTCTAAGGCTGTCTTTTTTTTTTCTTTCTTTCTTTTTTTTTCTTTTTTGCCAGAACAGTAACTGGTGATATGTTAATGACCAGATTTGATGCAAATCTCATTGCTATGAAACCACTTTTGCGCAGCATGTCAGTCCCACATGAAGTCCTTGTCTTACCTCTTACCTGCTCAAATTACCCCCAAAAGCACCTCTATGTAAATTGTACATTTATGCCTCAATCGTTTTTCATAAACTTCTAATCCACATTACACTTTTGCTGAGAATTGCTGATGATACCTATAATGATAGCACGCTGTACATCAACAGCTTTCCTTGGCTAGATCGTAAGTGAGCTTAGTTGACAGTAGTGCTGAGCTGTTCAGTTATGGGCTTGCAGGCAAGCCTGTTTGTAAATTTCACAAAAACAAGACAATTTTTCACATAACATCTGTATCAAAATTGACAGTTATACATAAAGTAGTTCCCACAGAAGCTGTCACATCTGTTTACTTTTCAAGTTAACACCCTGAAATAATATTTCAAATGTAAATACAGTGGTCCCCCTCGTATAAGCCCCTCTCACCAGAAGCCACCCCTCTTGAAAGACCGGCATTCTTGTGCAGAAAGTATGGTATTCCGTTATATTCTCTCCCTCAAGAGACGCCATCCCTCTTATAAGGCCATTTTGGGCTGCACTTGGGGTGGCCTTATAAGAAGGGGGGGGGGGGGGCACTGTATTAGAGTTGAAATATTTTTGTTTGGCCTACCTGCTTGTTTCCTTGGACATTATCATTAAAAAAGCCTACAACATTGTTTTATTGCTACATGTATTTATAACTCCTTAATAATCATTTCTACAAAAGAAAAAGTTACCCTGCTTATATTTTATTTGGATTTAGTGATTACGTAAAGTCATGTCCTATGCATGAAATTTGAAATAACCCATAGGAAGTTGAACATGAAAAATACATGATCAGGAAGCAGTTGTGTATATATGTCAAATCATCCAGACCCCGGGCTTTCCTGTCAAAAGCAAAAGTGCACTTACATCATGTCCTCACTCATAATCCCTATAGTCTCAAAATGTGGTCTTTGAAGGCAGGTGGTCTCTTTATAGACTTTACAACAAGTAATTAACATGGAAAGACTGGGACATGGGACTGCACAACACAAGTGGTAAATCATTACAGTGGTCTCTGTCTTGACAGACCACTCCATTGAGATACCATCTTTTTTGAAAGACCACCTTTCTAAGATATTTTGATTGGAACTTTTCATCTGATTTAGACCTGTCTGGAAAGACCACAATTTGTTCATCCATCATGGTTTTTGAAGACAGGTTTCACTATAAAGGCACCACTCTGCACATTCACACAAGACTGAACTGGCAGCATAATCATGACAGTGTTCAGTGTCAATGCAAGTCCACTCATCTACCCATGGCTTGGGGGTTTATCCGGATGAAAGCTTTTTTTTCAGACCCTTTACTCTTAATCACAGATGACCGCAGGTCATCTCGGTCACAGATGGGCCAAAGCCATGAGAACTGTATTTCCATTTGACATGCACTACCATCTAAGAGGGTAAACATGTCAAGTCTGACATCCATTTCATGTATCCATGTATTATGATATGACACAATTGCTCTTCTCCCTACTCCACCATGACATTAATTTCGTGCATGTTATGCCCTGATGTACATATGAGCATGCATTTTCAGGCATGAGACCAGTCTCTCAAGAGCTGTATACTCAATGAAACCAGTCAGACATTAGCATGACAGTGGTCCCCCTACTATAAGGCCACCCCAAATGCACTACAAAAGCGACCTTATAAGAGGGGTGGCCTTTCTTGAGAGGTGCAATAAAGATGCCATACTTGCTGCTTGGAGAACTGGCCTTTGTAGAGGGGGTGGCCTCTCTACAGGGGGTCCTTATAAGAGAGGGACCACTGTACTTGTAAGCAAGCCTCCATGGCATTTGTTTTAAATAACTTATCTACTCCATCATGTCCATTGAAGGATATGAGAAGCACTGATGCAATCAATTTTGGTCCGGTTTCATGCTTGGTGGAAATAAACACAGGATAAAAATGCACGTGGATCAAACAACACAGTCTGATTGATAAAACATCTGTCATACTGCTAATGCTACGGAATGAACTTATGATGGGATGTATACCCGTTTGAATTTGGCGCTAGAATGTCCAACTTTTTGCCATAATTGATTTTTGTTGGACATTTGCAACAATTATAGTCATGTTGCCAGGAACATATGTGGATTATCAGTGTGATAAAATAGTTTTGGAATAAACTGGTGAATTTCCAGCTTGTTGCTGTGTACAGAAACAGGGAAATCGTGTCAAATATTAAGACAGATGATGGTCCAAAGGTGTTCCTCCTTTCAAACCTTTCCGTGCTGGAGCTCCATCTCACGACATAGTGGTACTAGGTCCACCATCCCCCACCTTACTGGCGTGAACGATTACCTGCACCAGGGACGTGCTATTCAGATGGGCTTCCAATAGGCTGAGGCTCGTTTGATGTATGTGGGTTGCCAACAGCTCATGTGATTGGTGCTACATACACATGTGCTCATTGTTATGTACACGTCACCCACCAGGTGGCACCACTAAATTGAATTTCCCATAGGCGGCCATTATAACATATCCTGGCATATCTGAGAGTAAGAGCTTTAACTTCAATGAAGACTATGCTCAACAATTAAGTTCAAGTCTGACTTACAAAAGAGGCATTAACATATATGATGAACACCAAACTTTTGACTTTGCCCCACCTGAATGCAGTCATGTTGGATTTTCACCTGTCCACACCCAATATCACCTTACAATTTCCGACCACTCCGGAAAAAAATTATGCCCAAAATTAATTATTCAAATCACTCTATTTTGTGATGGCGAAATCTGAATTAAAAATATATGTAACGGAATTTAACCTACCACAAATTCCACCACCCTGGTCAAGCCAAATCCTACAGTGCTGGTCATTAGACATTATAGCTTTGTGCTGCCCTCTGTGGCCAATTTAGGGGTACAACCACCAGTGGCGGCCGCGAGTGGTCTTGGAGCTTGTGTGATCTCACGAGACTCAAGAGTTACCACCACATAACAGTAAACATCGCCAACAATTTCCATTTCACCCAGAAATTGGGAGATTTTCAAGTTTCAATTTCGGCAGGAGCTGGGATCAACCACACGATGTGATAACGCTGTTTGGGAAGATTGGTCTTTGTACATTTTAGATATACATGCTTTCTGTGGTCCCCACCAACAAAAATGACTTTTAAACACTAATTAAAATTATTCAGCTTTTATCAATTTTATTGTTACACAAAGTGAAAAAATGCTTAACTTATTTTATTGTGATATTTTGACACAACAAATGGTGTTGCACTAATCTTTCCACTATTCAAATGGTGAAATTCATTGCCCGTGCATCTAAAGTTCCTTGTCATTCAGAGTAAAAATAACTACCAGATGCAAACTACTACGGGCAGCCCACATGACAACAGTTTTTGGCAACTTACATCCAACAGCAGTCAAATCAACCTGGGGATCAGTGTCACGATCGCCTGTGAAGCCCTCTGTACCCCACCCCCAACCCCCTTATATTAGCACAAATGCTTGATTGACTGAAATGTATGAGCGCCTGTGGCCACAGGAGCATTCAAAGACATAACACCACCGTCAGGCTCCCACTTGTGACATCTAAAAAACAGCCATATATACCATTTTCATCCTGACATATTTAAGAGTATATCCGCAGGATATACTCTAAAATGTGGACTTTCAGAGCGAGACCATGGTGGTCACTTTGGGCAAAATGTCTGCCAGTGGCTGTGCAATGACTTTGTTACTGATGTAACGAAAGTGTTCGCGCAATCTGTCTTTCAGTGGGTGCATCGTTTGCCCCACATATTGTTTGTTGCATGTGACACAGGTAAGTAGGTACACTAGATTAGAACTTTCACAGCAACCTCCTTTGGGGACCTGGTATGTTCGTCCAGTTTGTGTACTGGTTACTCTGCCTGAAGTGCCAAGACAGATACAGCTGGATTCAGCTGTGTGTCTATGTGATATCTGATCCTGGAATGGACCAGCATGTCTTTCAAACTGTTCCTCCTTCTGAGACCCACTATCACTTCCTTATCAATTAAGGCTTCTGCGGGTGGCTCATGTAGCAGTTTGTAAAGAAAAAAAAAAAAAAAAAAATGAATAAATAAGTTTAAAATTGTTCCACGTTCTTCAGATGTTAAAAGTTTTACAAAATTATATTCACTAGGATATGTGTGTGCACAAAGAAGTAACTCTGGAAGGTATTAACATCTTAAGTCATTATATCTTGAACATATACACAAAATGAAATTCATCTTCAATAAAATATAAACCTTTAGATAAACTAAATGAACACCATCTAAGATCTTTATCTACATTATGATGTCTACCTAAATCAATATTGAGAGAGTAAGAAGCAGTACAAAATCTAGCAACAGCTCTCCTTAACCTAAAGGAGGATCAAAAGAAAGACCTTCAAATTCCTAGCAGAAGAAACATTCAAATACTTGTTTGAATCATTAGTGAGACCAATTGTAGAATATGCAAACCAAGTGTGGTCTCCACATCACAATAAGCACATAGAGTCACTGGAGAATGTACAAACGAGGGCCACTAAACTCATCCCTGGTCTGAAAAATCTTTCGTACCCTGACTCTGAGAGACTGAAAAAATTAGGTATGCCTACTTTAGCATACAGAAGAGTAAGAGGTGACATAAGTGAAGTTTTTAAACTTTTCAACGACAATGGAGGGTATAATAAGAAAGTAACTTTGGGATCATTGAAAACAAGTACCAATACAACCACCAGAGGTCACTTATACAAACTAGAAACTCAAGGGCCACAACTGGACATACGTAAATGTAGCTTTTCAGTTTGAGTAGTGGCCATGTGGAATAGTCTTCCAGAGGATGTGGTTTGTGTGCCAAAAATTAACTCTTTCAAGAGGAGACTAGACAATTTTTGGGACAAGCAACCAATAAAGTATGATCATACAGAGAAGCTTATTACTAACCATAGACCAGGAACTTTGCACCATCTGAAATTGGGCTGGAAATCAGGATGAATAACTAATTTATTGGACATTATCAACTTTATTACACAAGATTTATATTTTTTTTACAATTATCATAATAATTTAATGACGAGCTGTGCACATAGAGTTCTAATAGACCTAAGTGCAGTAAATGAACTTTCAGAACAGAAAAAGAAAAGATTCCTTTAAATCTTTAATATATCTTTCAACATTAAGCAAAGTTTTAAATTTAACACAATTAAACAATTTATTATTGTCAATTGTAATATAAATGTACCAGTTTTTTAAGGCTATGTCTTTTAATCTTTGGTCTATTTCAAGTAAAGAGAGCTGAATATTTCCAACATCTTGTTTAATACAAAGGGAAACTTAACAAAAATCAAAATAAAACCAACCCCTGATCTGTCACTGTTTTAAATTTGTTACCCAGGTTTTCCTTCCAGTTAAATCAAGATTAAAGAGCATGTCATAACATTGTCTAGGGTATCTGTTAGTAACCATTCTTATCTGTTTGATCCAATATTTAATACTTTATTTCATGTAATGAATAGAAAGGGGGTATCTACCACATTCGCCTGGCACTGCTGAATTACTGGCTGACATAGATAATCCTGAAAATGTTTTACAAAATTTAATTTGAACTTTTTCTATTTTTTCACAATAAGTAGTTCCCCAAACTTCAGAGCCATATGATTAAATTGGAAGTGTCATTTGATAAAAAATATAAGACAATTTTCCACATTTACTTTCGAAATACCTTCAGCTTAATAATCCGATAGCTTTCTGTGCTTTTGCTGCCAAGTTTTCTTTTCCTTTAGACCATCCTAATCTGGTTGAAAACATAATTCCCAAGTACTTATAATAAGAAGTAACTTCTAGTAACTCATGCTAAAATAAAATTTTTCACTCTTACGGAGATGTCCACCGTTTCTGCAAACCATAACTTTTGTCTAATTTGTATTTACATTCATGACCCCTTTGCCACAAAATTCAACTAAAACATTTATATCTTTTTGCAGATGACCAACTGTATCTGTGCTATATCGTCAACATCATCAGCAAATTCAAGAGCAAGAACATTTGGGCATTCTGGAGACATAATAAACACTCCTTTACAACCTTGTTTTTCCAAATCAAGTACAAAGTCATTGATATACAAAACAAGATATGTTTGTAAAACATAGATGCCCCCTGCCCTCATTACCCTTGCCCTCGCTACCCTATTGATAGTGGTAGATGGGACACTTGTGACCTTACAAAATTAGTGAAAGTTGATCATACATCAATGTCACATATCTTTAAACTTTAACCTAGCCCTTAAAAAACGACTAAAAACCTGGACAATATAAAAGTTATAGCTGAAAAATTAGTCATCATTTAGAAACCATATTCAGCAAAGTGGCTTTATGACCTTGGAAATTAGGACAAGGTCACTCATTTTCACTTGACCTTCTTCAGTTATTGTTCAAAAAACACAGGAAGTCTAGTGTCTGTGTGTGACCCTCAAAACTGGGTCAAGGTCACCCATCTACAAACTCAAACTAGTCCTTACAGGCAACCATAAAGCTGTACAATATAAAAGTGCTACCTCTAAAATGCAAGTTATCATGCAGAAACAGTATTCAACCAAATGGCTCTGTGACCTTTGAAATTAGGTCAAGGTCACCGATCTTCAAACTTGACCTAGCCCTGAATACGGACAATAATCCAGTGCAATATAGTTTAAAAACCTCTTCAGTTATCATGTGGAAACCAAAGTTAACTCAGGTACCAATGTGACCTTGGAAATTAAATCATGGTCACTCAACTTTAAACTTCTTCTAGCCCTTAGAAAAAAACACTCATTCATATTCTGGTTTTTCTCTATACCTTAAATCATATTTAATCTCTCAATATTCCGACATTTGCAACATTATTGATTGCCATGTCTGCAATCAATGATTAGATTATTTTGTTATTTTCTACCATTGTATATGTTTGACTCCTTTCATTCTAACGAAAAATGGTTGTATACGACATGTTATGTAATTCATGTTTTCTTACCCTCATGTTTATTAGTTACATAATACCTTACTAACTCTCATTTTACTTTGTTATATTCTTGTTTGAGTAAGCGATTGTCTTTTGGTTATTTGAAGTTATCTGGAGTTGCAATGTTGAAATTTTGTTTAAACACACCACAGGTGGCCCCAGCGTTAGCGGATATATGCATCCTTAGCTGGGGTCATCCTGACCTCGTTATTGCATTGCTGCATTGTACTATGCTACTTTTTTCTTTTGGTCAAATAAAACTGCTCGGACTCTTAGCAAGAACTATAGACCTGTAAAGTATCCCAGTCCTGGCTTCAAAACTACTTGAGTTATTGTGCAGAAACCACAGGAATTCTACAATCTCTCTGTGACCCTGAAAACTGGGTCAAGGTCACCTATCTTCAAAGTCAACCAAGCCCTTACAGAGAACCATAACGCTGTGCAATATAAAAGTTCTAGCTCCAAGGGATAAGTTATCATGCAGAAAGCATGAAACCATATTCAGTAAAGTGGCTGTGACCTTTTCAAATGAGGTCAAGGTCACCCATCTTCAAACTGCGTCTAGCCCCAAATATGGACTATAATCCTGTGCAATATAAAAGTCCTAGCTTAAAAACCTCTTCAGTTATTGTGCGGAAACCATGGATTTTTCTAAGTCTTTCACTCCAATCTATAAGTTTGTTATTTATAATTTTCGTAAAAATTTTGCTACAAACAACTAAAAGAGGTACATATATAATTATCTTTAGCTTCTTTAGACCCACCCTTGTGGATAGCACATAAAACGCTTGAGAACATTTCTTAAGAAAAGTTTCCTTGTTCAAAATACTGTCAAATAATAAAAGAAGATATGGTATTTTTTTTATCTTTGGAACCTTTAAAAAATTCAATGCCAATGCCATCAACCCCAAGGTCTTTCTTATTTTTCATACTTTTCATTGCCTTTTCAACTTCTGCAGCCTCAATTGGTATATTCAGCTCCATTGGTTTATTTCCTATACACTGTACATGCATCACACCATAAATCATAAACCATATTTTATTCCTCTTGTATTTCATCATCAAAAGTACTATTATCCACATTGGGATTATACAGTGTTTTAAAATACTGGAACCATTCATCAGGTGTTATAGTACTAGAACTATGAGAACATTGTCCTTTAATGTGTTGCCAGCATTTGTTTACATTGCTTTTCGCTGCTTCCAGTTTACTCTGTTGCTTTTCTTTCCACTTATCCTGTTTCTCCCTGTATAATGATCTGTATTTATTCTTGGCAAACCTATATTTTTTAAAATCATCTTCACTATTACTTTCTCTAAATTTTTGTAAAAGGCTGTTTTAGTCTGTTTTGCACTCAGACAATCTTCCTCAAACCATCTTTCATCATGATATTTCTTGGAACCAAATGGAAGTTTCATATTTACAGCTGCTCTCTGATAGATATCTTTTCTAATATTTCTACACTTTTATCCAGATCATTTTCCACTATATCCCCAAATGCCTTAAATTCACTTTCTGCAGTCTCATCATTTAACATTGTAATGAATTGTTCTTTTTAACCTTCATTCCAAGCAAATCTTACATAATCTGACATTGTTTGTTCACCACTGTTATAACTAGCAGCCATAATCCGTGACAATAGGCATGGTCAAGATTAACTGGATCACAGAGGTTCTCAGTAGAGAGCTCTGTATGCACGTGAGCCAGATATACATGTGTATTTCCATTAGTTTGAAGTTTCTATTGTAATTTGCACATTTATATCTTTGAAACCACTCTACCAAGAAAGACCAAAACCACTTAACCTAGAAACACAAAATTTCTTGTCATAAATGGTTAGGCTCCATAAAAAAATATCTTGTTTATCATCACCTTTTTTTAAAATATGGGGCAGGAGGGAGGATTTTATTTTCATTTTTTATCCACGATTCATTCAAATATTCAATGAAGAGCATTGCCTTTGTCCACTCTGAGCCCCATCCAGGGCTTTATGATGGATGAACCCCGCTTGATTTAAAGAACCAAGCAAATCTATTCTAGTATTTTTCCTTCCTCAATGCCGTGTTTCACATAAACTATGTGACATCAACCCAGACTAACCATGTTTCCTAACATTTACCTTCTCGATGTTTTACCTAAACCACTTAAACTGTCTGACATGTTCCAAAGTTAACAATATTTCCCAACAGTAACAGGTACTTTCTTTAATGCGTAAGTTGTCTTCAACTGTATGATACGTACCAAAAGCTAACAATATTTCCTAACAATAATATTATTTTATTGAACTCTTCCACTTAAACTGCCTGCCACTTACCAAAACTAACAAAATTCCTTACTTGATTCAAGTATCTTATAAATTAATTGTGTGAATAAAGAGGTTCGGTGGTAGACCAACACTAGATATTCAGACCAAATCTGCTATATAGGGTCAACAAAAAGTGACACAGGGTATCCTCCAGAAGAATTCAAAACTATATAACAACAGTAGAAATTAATATTAGAATTTCGTGCATGATCATAAAATTAAGGATTATTTCTGACACATCATTAAATGTTAGATTTTAGTAAGTGATTGTCAAATAAAGGATTAATTCTGATAGTACCTAACTAAGTTTTAACATTATTGGAACATATGGCTGAAATGCTTTTTGAAATATCTGCCACTTGAAATATGGCTCATACATGCAAACAATAGGCATTTTTTCAGGAATGACCCTGTCCCCCCCCCCCCCCCCATTGAAGCTCATAAAATGTTAACAGTCAGTGCTAGATAGAGTGAAGGGATCCCTGAAAATGGGGAGTGGGTGGGTAATTTTTGTTGTAGAGATCTTATGGGTATGGCCCGGGTAGACAGACGGGTGCGGGTCATCCAGATTCTATCAAAGAATAAATAAGCACCAGGAAAGGTGAAGGCCAAATCACCTTCCGGTATTGGAGTAGCCATGAAACACAAATTTACTTAAACAGAAACTAATTGAACATCGTCCCTCAGAGTCCCTGTTCCTAAAAAAATTGAAACTTGTGTAATTTTAACTAAGGAAAATAAAATGATAGGGTGGGCAGTAATGTTAAAATTAAAAAAGTAAAATTTTCTTTTTTATGGGGCCTCATATGGTTAAAATAACCCTGTAAATTTGATAACTTTTGCTGCAAAACCATTCAATATATTGTCAATACTATTGAATGTTACTTTGACTTAGAACTTATGGGAATCCACACCTCTAGCCTGCAAGAATTTTTGTGTATTGGGTTGTGTATTCTGACAAATGCACATAAAATAGCCATTTCTGATAATTTCTCACATTGTCGGAAACCTGTAGCTGTATTCAAATGTGTGAACGTACTACTAGTATTGTCACCTTTCTGTACATTTTGTTTACATATTTTATTTCAAATGTATTTAGCTCTGTTGGCTTAGGGTTAAAACCAACACAACAGACCTAGGGAAGGTTCCTCGGGGCTGTCCTCGCCCAGGCCAGAGATCAGTGGGGCCTTGGGTCCAGCCAACCTTGCAAAAGGCGTTTACGCAAGTTTCGTGCTTCAGGACAAAAGCCTTGTTTACGATCCAACCAAACATCACCAAAGTGTCGGTATCCTAAGGACATGTCTTTCACAGTCCCTAGGCTTGTATCATCATCGCCATGCAGACTGATCTGTCTGCTGCCGCCTGAATTGGGCTCAGAACGGATGAAATCTTTTTCAGATTTCCGCACTGCCACTGGGATGTCACGGTCGCAATCTCTGCAAAATCCCCAGTATGCAACACAAACTATCTTAAAAACATAGTTTATTTAGCAGTCAACTAAGATTTGCACAGTTTTCAATAATCTGGAAAAGTCGACACAAACTGCACGTACCTTGCAAACCATAAACAACCACAATCAGGGATTAACCCTCGTCCAAGTTAGCAAGTGAGTCCATTTCACAGGCTCGGGGTGCCACTTCCAAGTTCCAAGGCAAATCCTTCCTAAATTTATTTACAAATCTTTCATGACAAAATATCACATCAAACTGTGATTCATACTTGATTACATTTTTGAGATTTTTTTTTACTTCTGACAGGTATTCAAGAGGTTTCTTGTTCTGTTTGAGCTAAAATATCCTATAAACTAGCCGTATATTATTCACTCCGTAATAAAAGGTTGTTGTGAAGATTTCAATTTCCGGAGGTGACGTCATGTGGACTACATTTTTGCGGGAAAACTGACGCGCGGAGTAGAAACAAAACATGCACACGTGCTACTTGCGTAGCAGAGGGTGGTTTGTTGGGCGATCGGACCTGAAGTCCATTTGACGGGAATTCCCAGACGAGCTTATAAAAACATCTGTTATAACCAAGGGAAGCAGACAGAAAGAACGCCACACATTTTACCGTGTTTGTCCTCAGTGAACTTTGACTCTCCGTTGTGACTGCGAGCTTTACGTAAGCACCGACAGGGACACTGACACAGACTGTTGTGATTGTTTGTAGGATTGCGTTTCAGTTCTTGTCGTCTGCATTTAGCAACAGATCTGATAAACAGACAGCAGCGCAGTGAACCTACGTGTTGTCTGAAGATGGCAACAGATTCTCAGATTAGACCAGAATCAGGTAGTTTGTGGAAGCGACGTAGTTCCAGCACTTCCAACATTGCTAACTTGCCGCAAATTGACATAGAACGCGCGAGGCGTAATTCACAAGCGGGACTCGGTGTTGACACGGTCGACCTGCGGCTGGGGTTGCAAGTAACTCGAGTTGTGTGTGCAAGCCCGGTAGTAACTTCAGAAGAACGTTATACCAGGGAGGATGTAAGAGAACAGGGCAAAGAGCTTTTTTCACATTTTGTTCTAGAAGAGATACAAAAGGAGGGATTAGATCAGTCTGTCATCTGCTCCACACCACTTTGCAGGTAAGGAAAGTTTAAGAAGTCCATTCACTCTCGACTTCAGTCTGCTCAGAAATGCATCGATCATCAGACATCACCTGGCACTTAAAATATGCCTATCTCGTACGTAAGGTATATTTCATTGGTAAAAATGGACACTGACATATTAACTGGTCATCAAAGACATCATGTTATTAACACCGCGACACCAGAATTATTTTCCCGGACTTTCGTTTCACGGTTAATCTTATGAACAAAAGTGCACGTGAGGTAACAAGTCTGAGCATGTCGCACAGTCGGGTCGTGTCATTATTGAAGTCTGCGTACTGTGCTGTACATATGATATGGCATGGCTTCATAGTAACTAGTTCCAGGAACAGTTCAAAACAGTATTTCTCAGGCTATGGTCTTTGTAATGTTGTTGGGTATGTCAAACAAAAACTCCCCAAAACATACTATAGCAGCCTGTAAAAATCCTTTTGTTTGTTTTTATTTTTCGTTGATGTTTTTTTTTTCTTGTGAACGTGTTTTTTTTTTTTTTTTTTTTTAAATTTTCGTTCGGGGTTTGGGGTGGAGACTGGTAACAGGAAAGACAGATGAGTGAATCAATTTAAATCTGGGGAAAGATGCTTCAAAATTTGGATCTGTGTTCAAATGAGAGCGCCTGTGCCCAAATTATTTTAATTATTTTGTCTAAATACCTTATCAGTTATGATTATCTTTGTAATCAGTAAACTTGTTGATCTAAGGGTTGAAGGTCCTTTTTATCATAGTAAATTGCATTATTTTTGCATATTTACATTTTCACACTTTCTGTATTTGTGACATTTCACTGTTGTTTTAATGTCAATATTTTTGACATAATTTATATTTTCAAACAATGTCAAAATAATATTTCACTATGTTTATAATTTCACGGATTTATGCCATTTTTAAAAATAGGATTACAGTGAAATTAAAGCCGTTGCAGTAGATGCTATAGCTATATATGGATATGTATATATATATATATATATATATATATATATATGTATATATACATTATATATATTTCAAAACTTGTGAGCTTGAGTAAGCACAGATTTCAGATGAATGTTTAAATTGATGTACATGTATTTTGTATGGTTACTAAAAGATTAAAGGAAAGGGAATCTAATGATGAGGACTTTAATTAGTTCCAATTATCTGGACCAAACTTTTCTTGGTACTACAAATAAGCCTGAAAGTGTCAAACTGCCAAATTTTTCACTCTTCACCACCTGATTTACTGTATTGATTGATTTTTTCGGTCACAGATGTTTCAAAAATACAATGTCAGCATTGCTTGTTGTTGTAGCACCCCACAAGAATACAAGAACAAGTTGTGGGCAAAGACAGGAAAGGAGCTACGCATTATGGCAGATGAGTTTGCAAAAACAAAAGAAAGACAGCGTGTGCAGCAAAGAGCATACAGGGTAAGTGTTAACAAGTTTATATACTGAGTTCCGTTGATATTAAATTACCATATTTTGATGGGGGGGGGGGGGTTACACATGCTGAAGGTGCTCAGCAGCAAGGTATGTCTATCCACTCCGTTTTCATGTTGTGTTCCAAGCACTGATATATGTTAAACTTCCGGTGGTCAGAAAACTGTCAGCATGGTTGTGCTGTTTGTAAGTATAAATTTTCATATGTTATCGGCGAATTTTGTCCTCTTAAAGGTGTTTGCAGAGTTGGAGGTCATTGTGTGGAGCTTGTAACTTAAATATGGTTATATTAAGGTTGAAAGCTGACTGTGTAGGCAGCAGTTTGACACTTATTTTATTTTATTTTTTTTTTTTCGACATGCATCATTGGGTGCACATACTGGCTTGGGAGTGGTTTCCGCTCTGCATCGCTTTCGTTGCGCATGTTCAGAAACTGATAATACTTGCATTATCGGTTTCAGCAGGTTGCCGCCATCTTGATTGCATATTCTGACAAAATAAAGGAATTGTCAAGTGAA
>CAXHWN010001590.1:0-13000 GCA_964020975.1 Hermodice carunculata | reverse complement strand
TCTATTTTCAATGATTACAAATCACCTTATTCTGCCTTGTTATAAAGGGCTGAACTCCCATCCCTCTTCCACTGGCACTTACAGGTTCTTGCTACCGAGATGTACAAAGCATTAGATAATATACCCCAACCCTTATATCCAAAATCTGTTTATCAGAAAAAAGTACCGAGTACCAGCTACCTAAAGAGCATGGACTCCAGTCAGACCTTCACAAATCAACAAAGTATGGAATTAATTTCATCACCTACAAGGGTGCTATGCAATAGTACAGATTACTTGTATATATTAAGGAAAGCAAAAGTGTCTCGAATTTTAAACGAAGTAGAAGTACTTTCAATATAAACAAAAACATACCAGCGTATATATTTATTTATTGAATAATTGACTTAATGTGTTTTTGTGACATGTTATATTTGTGTGATTTATTTATATCTTATGTATGTCATCTATACAAGCTCTAGAAGTTTATGTTGTATGTGTTTTGAGTGTCGACAAAAAAGAAGAATTATTCATCTACATACACCCATGTTTTTTCATATCTTTGATGCCAGGCAATTGTACGGTTATTCCTTTCTAGTTGTTTGCCAGGAAAATTCTCTTAGAGTCTTCGTAGCAGAAAAATAGAAATACTTGACTAATTGTGTCTGCTTATAGTATTTTGATAACGCTTCTTATAGAAATGTACATTCCTGGGTTGGAAACCTCTATTTATAAGTTTTGTAAGTTACTGGCTGGGATATGACAATTGAATTATTTGGGCCAGTGTAGGCATTTCACCAAGGCTTCTGTCTGTCCATTTCTGATACATCTTCCCATCACCTTTTTTCACTTTAAACAAGGTGTCCTGATCCATATGCACTGCTCACAGTCCTTGTTTATAAAAACTACCATTAATGCCTTCACTATTCCAGTGTTGCAGTGTATCGATGGGAATACCCTCGCTTTTGTAGCACCTTACAATCTTAAAAGGTTCCCTGGTCCATTTCTGTTGATACTGTCTGTAAAAAATAGTCTTGAGGTGGCAAAAGTGAACAGTGTCCCCCACTTTCAAGTTATATTCCCTTTTTTCCCACCAGTTTGTCTTTTTCTTTTTATCTCAGAAGGTGCTGATCCAATTTCATCTGTCCTTGATTGTTTTCTCTGACTTGGGTGGGGGGCTCCTTAGACTGCTATGATTAGTGTTGTTGTAGGCTTTGGCTAGTTCTGGTGACACGTGCAAATACATGTGTGTCTGTTTTGCCATCATGTACCTAAATACTTTACTCTTGATGCCTTTATGGCCTGCTCTTCATAATGTGCTTTACTCAGATTATTCTTTAAGAGCGTTCTTATTTCCTGCTTCTTCAGTAAAGGTCTGGCATACTGGTTAGAAAACTCGGTCCCACGGTCTACTTGTAATGTATGTTTGGGTTGTCTGCCTTCCTTGAAGACATGTATGAGAGCTTTGGTCACCACGTGCCCATTTTTAGATTTTAGAATACTTACTGGCACATATGGACTAATGTAGATAGCCAATGAATTTGCACCTCTGTCATATGTAGACAAACTTTGCATATCACCCACATCACAGTCCCATTGAGAATCCAATTCTTCTACCACCAGTGTGCTTTGAAGTTTGGGTTTTTGAGACCTTCTATTGACAGTGTAGGTCTCTTGACTTTTCAACCAGTTTTTGATGTGTTTGAGACTGATGTTATATGTACCGACTGCTTTAAATATTTCATATAATTTTGTGGACATTTAAATGCAAATATCAGACACTACGACACTACAGTATCACTGTATCTCAAAAGAATCACCAACAGACCAACGATCATTGCTGACACTCCTAAACTGACATACAAGATGATGAGGTCATTCCCAGATAGTTAGGGTGGTATTTTTGGTGGAAAATCGGGTTCTGTATTTGGTGTACTGGTTCTCATTGAAGGACTCACACTCGAATCATAATCTTAATAGAATGTGTCAATAACAGGAATACATGCAGTTTGCTACAGTCTATGGCTGGCCATTGTGCTTTCACATTCTATTTAGGAAAACAGGTTTACGTAGTTTTTGGAAAGAAATTTTAATCTATTTCCAATCAAAACCACTCTTTGTAAATTTCAAAAAATATCTGCAGGCTCTTTTAGATTCTTGCCTGTACAAAATCCCATAATATTCACCATATACCAAGCACGTAGGTTTAGTTCGATTGCCCAGGTATTAACCCACACTCAAATATGGAAGAAACCATGAAATCATAGTGATGATATAGAATGCTAAAATATCCTACTTACAGACAAACTAGGATATTTCTAATTCCATTACGGTTATCTGATCACAGTGTCTATCTGACACAGCCTTTTAATTCCTGTCATGACAATTCTTCTAGTGGGAAAGCAATTGAAATGAACTCCATCCCTCTTCAACATGAGGATACTAAATAATTCTAGCTTGTATTGTCCTTTGATTTGCTGGAAGAGTGTTGCTAATTTCAGATGTTTACTTAAGGTATGCATGGCCTTCATGGTGACCACATCGATAATAGACATGTGTATGGAATATCCGGCTTTCTGAATCAGTATTCATACCATCTCATTCTCTTTTTTGCCTGGGCGATATAGAGCTGGCAGCTCTGTTGCACATCATTTTATCCTGTTTATACACCATACAGTAACCTCCGATCTTTTTGTGTTTCCACGAGGCAATTGTTTTTATGAAGCTTGCACTGGACACCTTAGGACACAGAAGTCAAATTATTTTAGTGAATTTCACAGTTCACTTCGGATACACGAACCACGTTTGTTAGGTGGATCATGTTGACCCTTCTTTGTCTCACCAACAAATGAACTTCACTCACACGATCATACACTTGTAATGACAGCCAAGGCAAGCAATTCCAGATGTAGATTTTACTAGGCCACTGTAACAATATGTGTCATTCAGTTAACTACAATTTGAGTCTTTTCAGTTCTACTGAGAAAAACATTGGATGATGCATGTTCCATTTTCTCATAGTTGGGCATACTTCAGCGAAGAGTTTATAGAGGTTTTAAAGGGTTTGTTTATTTGATTTCTTGGTTGGTCAATTGTGTGAGTTTTGCTTCATTTAACTAGAGTGAAGGAACCACATATGGCACCAGGTCTAAATTTTAGACTGTGACTCCAACAGTGCTTCCTGCAAAAGTTGCTGAGTCAGCCCTTGAAGCTATAATCCTAAATCAACATGTGACTCTGAAGAGAGTTCCCTACTTCCTACTACTGTTCTGTTTAAATTTGTTCTCACAGTGCGTGCATGATCATTTTGGGTTGCTGTCATGGACATTTCTTTGGTTTCTGTCTGCTGAGAGAGCAGGGCACGGCCACACACAGGTGTGCACTGGAACAACTTACGCATGTAATTTCTGAAAGAACTACCAGCCAAGCTGTAAAGAAAAAAGTTGATGGCATTATTGCTCAAGTAAATCAATTTAGTTATATATATGAACACATCGATGAGCACTATGCGAAAGTGAGCAAAGCGTTGCCTAGGGTAAGTTGTGGACATGGAAACAAGGAAGGTAATGCTATAGGGTAGTCGGAATAAGACAAAGACTGTGGCCACAGCAATAAGCAATTTGGTCAGTGCTAGTTCCTTGGCATCCTTTGACGTTAGTCTCTCCTGGGACTGGCCTTCAAGCTGGCTTCTCCGTTCTTCTTGCAAACGTTTCAGTTTCATAACGAGCAGCAGCGTGAAGACTCCCACTGCTGCACTTGGTAAGACCAGACCACCTATTCGAAGAATTACCAAGTTCCAAATTTCATATTCTTTTCTCCTTACAAATAAGCACAGGGTATGGCTCTTCGATTTTCTAAATAACCAAAACGGAAATACTGTAACTGATGCACAGAGCAGACCTGTTACCAAAATTGCAATTTTGGATTTAAATGGTGTAGATATGCGGGCAATTTTCATAGGAAATGTCACGGTTAGGAAACGTTCCAATGTTACGCAGACTGTAAGGTAACATGAGAACATTTGGCCAAAATATCTCATGCTAATTACTAATCCACACAATTCACTTGCAATATATAATGATATCTTTAACTGGCTAAACGCATTGCACCACTCAACGAATTCTCCCAAGAAGTATATGTTGTCTGCGATGGCAAGGGCAATGAAATAGTGACCGGGTGTAGTCTTGCGCATAGGTGATGACACAATGACGATAATTGCAAGTGTATTGAAAAACAATCCAGGTATTATAATGATAGGCTTGGTATACATGTTTATGTTTGTAAAAAGTCGAAACAGCCAAAGCCATTTCAAAGAACCATATCCACCTGAGTGTCGTCGGAGTGTGGTGGTAATATTTGGTGAAAATGCCATCGTTGAGGTGAGATTTAACATTGTCCATGTGATTGAAGAATTCATTTTAGGTATCGTTTGCTTGAAATTAAAATAAAAGAGAAACAGCTGTGAATGTATTAATCAACTTTTCCTGAATCGTCGTGAGTCAAGCACTGAAAATAAAATTAATTCAAAATACAGAGTATGTTAAGGGCCCTCTCCCGCACACCTTTTGCTAGCAGCAGGTACTATTACACAACAAGTCAAGAAACTTCATACAAAAACCTAATTACAGCCAACAACATCGAGTTTCTGTAACAAAAATTCTGACACCATGTCAAAACACTTGTTAACTTTACCAATATATACCTAAATTGCAACATAGTCACAAGTACTTCTTATAAAAAGCTAGGCCACATGTGTTAATGGTAAGTGACGACAGGGACGTAGGTTGAGGAATAAACCTGCACAAAGACTGCACTAGGCTTTTAACTATATCTGCCACAGCTTTGTTAATTCAAATTCCCACCGAAAGTTTTGGCCACTGTTGGAGGCAGAGGACAACACCAATGGTGCACCGACTTGTCGCCAAAATTATATATACCCATACTATTCATAACTCTCCACCGCCTAAAATTGAAGTTTTGGGATATTTTCAAAACTATATGTATGCTATTATTCTGCATCAAGTAACTATTAACAAACTTTGGTACAATTGCAATTTATACTTGTTTCTAATTTTAAATCATGGATACGAACAAGTGTAGTAGAGACATGAATGTGTGACTTCTAGCTATAAGTTATTGAGTCTGGTCAATTTCATGAATATGTGGTACAATGGCTGCATCTTAGATTATGGTAAATGGGGGGAATTTTTAATTCTATATCTTAAATATCATTAAAAGGGAGATGCATGAATAGCCGATATTCAGCGGGTCATAGATAAAGTCACCCCAAAATAAGTCCGAACTAAGTTGATCTTAGCTACAACTTGAACTAAGCTAAGCTAAGCAAAGCTGAGCAACAGTTAGCTTTGAGCAGGTCATATATGGATATAATGTGACCAATACACTTAACACAGTAACTTGGTACTACAAATAAACCATCCAGGTTCATCCACACCACGTTTGTAGTGAATGTAATATTCGGTTTTGGAAAAAAATCCACAAATCTACGTGTACACGTCTTGTTTTCCAATTTAACCCTACTAAAGTACATGTTCATTGATCACTTCTTTATTTCACAAAATTTGTTAAAAATAAGGAAATGATAGTAGTGCCACTTCATAAGACACTTTCAGTGGGTATCATACTAAAATTAATTCCCAATAAAGTTGAACGAAAAACAGCATATGATTTGGCAGAAAACTCGAGAGCTGCAAAACACACAAAAAATTTATAACAGAAGGGTTATATGAAAAGCTCCAATTCAGCTAATATATATGCGTTCAAAACTAGTCAAAATCTGAGATAAGCTGAGTTGAGCTTTCACTGAGCTAAGATAAACTTAGTTAAGGCTTCCTAATTTTGAGCTGGCAGTATATGAACATAAGTTATCTAGATGCTTAACATATTAAGTGCACTTTGCCAAGAGAACTACATAAGGTAGAGCCATGGTGATACATTCCATGTCCAAGCTATTTGTCACTTATTATCTAAATAATATTGGACAGCATGTTCTGGATTTAAATCAGGCAAATGGAATTTTGTCCTTGTCTACAATAGTCAATAGAATACTCTCAAAGTTATTGTAGGTAAGGATAATTCCATTCCAACCAATACCTTGTTCTACTCTTGTGTCATAGAGGCTGAATGGGAATTTGACTTTTCTCCTCTCTTAAGCAAGTTTCATAATTGGTTAAATGAGCCTCAGCTGACGAATTAATGGGTGATTTTTGAAGATATGAAATTCTTCCACAGATCTACATGCAGCGCTGCACACCAATTGGACTTAGGAGAAAGATACTAAATAATTTTCCACGAGATTTGCAGATAATGTATCATGAGTTTAGTTAATTTCACAATAATGAATGTCAGATGTATAAAATGTGGTCTAGGTGATGCTAAATGATCAACGATGATACAGATGCATCAAAGTATCGGTTCTGTTGCAATTTTGTGGACTTGCTACATTGCACACTCTGTGACACTCTGTGACTCGACTCCCATTATGATTGATTCTGCCAATTGCCATCAATAGTATCTATGAAACTTATCGTGTAGTAGCAACACTCTTGTGGCATGAAGGTTTAACCCACTCAGGATATCATAAATATTTCAATGTTGAATATTGGCACAAAAAGTTACCTTATACCGACCTTTAATACCTGGATGAGAAAAACTTAGGTAAAGACAACTGCAGCACCTTTGGCGATGACTTCATGGTTCTTCACTTGGAGATACATGCAGATTTTACCAAGTGGAGAATGTTCTGAAAATTTTAAAATCCTTTTTAAAAAAATAAAAAACAAATAGAAATGCTATGAAAAAAATCCGATTGAAATGAGAAAGAGGTAATTGTTGTCATCACGATGGTGGTCCTTCCTGCAAATCTTGTAATAAGAATACTACTTGTAACGATTGTACTGTTTTTGTCTAGCAGCAAGGAAGTTTCATCTAAAGATACCACCAACTTTGTCCTCAACTTGTTGCCAATATTTTGTACTTGGAAGACAATAAACACTGTTGCATAAACAGGAGGCAATGCTTCAAATGACATTTTCTGCAAGAAAAACGTGCCGTGTTCTTTTTTTTTGAGCAAGCAGATTAGTAAACATGGGAAACCTTATACACAAAAGCGAGCTTGTAGTCCGAGAGGATATGATATGTTTTAATTTAATAAATGTTGCACAAAGTTAAACGCAGTGCTAAACATTAATGAAAATTATACATTAATTCATACAAAAAGGTAACGCCACCATCAGTCAATATCTAATAATTTGCACAGTATTTAATGGATTGAACTAGGTGTTTTGGCACTTTTGTGTACTTGTAGGAGACATCACAACTCTTACAATGGTGTACATGTCTTGATAATTAACTCAAACTGACTATATCTTGCTCGCTATATCTTTATTCCTACGTGAGGGCCGCCACCAGGTGGCAGTGTGCCGCAGTTCTGCCTGCACTTGGCTTTTTTGTTTTGTTGGATTAATTACAGCAAGACTTTGAAACTGTTTTTAAAACTGACAAATTATGCTTATGAAGCACTAAAGACCCTGGCAGGCAGCTTTGCATCAGAAACTGCAAGTTCCTTGTGGACCTCTTGATACATCTACATGTACAGTGCTTGAGATAAAGGGGACATGGAGGACGTCATGGCTTCTTGACTGGGACCTATGCAATACATGGGCTCTGTGTGGCTTCAGAACATATCAACAGAACTGTGTGTGTAAATACATAGGCGACTGGTGCCAAAGGTTGCAGGTTCGAGTCCCGCTCGTTCCGAACATAAAATATAGGATGTGCTACACTGAAGGTGTTAACCTATTCTGGTGGATAATTGTTTATTTGGGCATTTAGTGCAATGTCTCAGAGAAGACGCAGTCCTCAAATTTTGGATTTCTTCATGCATGCAAGCACAGCAAGTAAGTCCATATTGTGTCAATAAGTGCTGACTCACAATCTGGTTCATGCCCTACTGGTGTTGAAGAAAACCTCAGGTTCAAAAACGAATAAACGTCCTTGCAACAACAGCACAGATTCTATCAGCAGCTTTTCCTTACGTAAAGTGGGCTTTCAGTTCAGGAGACAGAAACAAGTTTCCTCAGTCAGGTCTACAGAAGAAAGTTTTTGTGAGCTCCAAGAAGAGAGTGAAATTGACATTTCAGTGACCTTAGCTGACCTCAACAATGAACATGGAAGACTTTGCTCGACTTGAACAGAAAATAGATGTTCTAATGAAGTAATTGAAAGTGGAACTCTTAGACGAGGTCAAGAATATCATTCAAAGCACTTTAACACAACGTAGTGCAGAGGTGAAGAATGACATGGTAACAAAAGAGGAGTTCAATGAAAAAGTTAATGATGTGAAGGTCAGAGCTGTTCAGAGTGAATAATACTCTCGGAAATCAAATATTAGATTGTTCGGGATGAAAGAGGAGGAGAAGGAAGGAGATACTTATATTGTGCTTAAAATGTTTGAGGTCAAGCTTGATGTTCACTTGGAGGAAATAGATATTGATGTTGCCAAAAGGTTCGGAAGGAAATCCACAGGAAAAACCTCGTGGTATTATTGTCAAATTTTTGCCAAGGGCCCACCAGATGCTAGTGATGCATGCAAGGAAATGACTCTAGGGTTAACGAGTCATAATGGTCGACGACCTTTGCAGGTATATTTATACCTTATTCAATGGTGTCAAAAATGGCCAGTGGCTGCAAAATGTCTGAACCTGGGATGGCAAAGCATTCTTCAATGCGAAAATACAAACAGAGTGTGCGAAATTAAATATGGAGAAAGACATGATTAAGCACTCAACAGGGATGGCTAATTGATAGACTCTTGACTGTTCTCATATCAACAGCTGGTACCCTTCAAATGAACAATTTATCACAGTTTAACATTAATATGCACTGACAGTCAAGGCTACCACCTTGTAATAGATGAGCTTACCTTATTTCACCTTGACTGCTCTTTGCTATATTGCACTCCAACAATTGTCATATTATACTCCCTTTAAATCCTCCAATACATATTCAAAATATATTCAAGGTACATGGCTCCTGAAGTTTATTGTGTTCTAATTTCTAGTCTTTATAGTTTAAGTTATAACTTAATACCACAGCTGCCGCTAGAATTGGGACACTCTATGATATCTTACTCATATACTGTGTCAATTAAAAATTTACCTTGAGGGATTTACTCTGCTAAAAAGAAATCTTAACACATATGTATCTATACACAACATTTGGTGCAACTTGTTCCATTAATATACAATTAAATTACTTATACGTATATTAAGCACCTGTATGTAGATCAGAAAGCATATCGCTCTTATGTGTCACTTATCCATATATTTCAATAAATATTAACCCAATGTAAAACATACATGTGTTCTTAATTCCGAAGAAGCTCCACTTCATTTTTACATGCATCTAGTTCTACATTGTTAATCTTTGGCAAAATTCGAGATGGTCAACTCGCACATATATTGAATGCCCCCCCCCACACCCCCCCCCCGACCCACCCCCCCCCCCGCCATTTGGGTAGAATGTGGGTTAACATAGTATACTATAGAGCAAGCCAGTCGTACGTTTTTTTCAAAGCTGCGCATGCGTATAGTCCACATTTCTTTCCCATAGTTCCTTAAGGTAACCACCTAGTGGCAGTGCACAATGCATCGTAAATGAAATCAAGTAAACCTGCAAGTGAATATTTGGCCTGATCAGACCTATTAACCACATCGTATCAGCTTGAGATCACTAGATATTAATTATATCCTTTTACCTATTTCATGACAAAGGACAAGCTACCTGTAATTTGCATATATTATATGTATCAGTGAGCAAGTAAAATACATTTTGGCAGATACAGTTAATCTTGGTTTGATCCTATTTCAGTTAGTACTAAGTATTGAGTACTTAATGCTTTGGTAACAACTAGACATATAGTGCACATACATAATATATATTCCGTGGTAGAAGTTTTCTTTTTTTCCTCAGACAGCCACCAGATGGCAGTCTAAACTCTATCATAGATGAAAGAGTTAAAACTGCTAGTGTTTCTATGGCTTCAGTGTTTACCATATTATTATGGTTCACACTATCTGCAAATGCATGGCATTACTAGATATATCAACCTCCTTCCTGTGTCATGGGCTTGGATAGGGTAATATGTATATATAGGTGCCGCATATGTTTGCAGATATTCTTCCCCCATCCTGTACATGGTAAATATTTAATACTTGATTTAGCATTTCGCCATAAAACACAAAACACAAGACTTGTTGTATTCTGAGGCTGCTCATATATTATGTAAGCCTGACTGTGATAAGATCTAATTTCGTTCTACACCATGCATTCACACATTAATGGCAAACGTGGGTACATGATATGTACACGATTCAATTTACAGTAAACACAATCTTGGTAGCAATGTATTGTACCAAAGGTCAGATATAAATCTGGCAACTAATGTATATCTACATCAATATTTATCCATATCCAAAACTTTAGTGATTTTTCTGATACAAGTTAAAACCATGCCCCAATGGGCATTAATAGAGAGAGTACTCATGCTTTTGGTATTGCGCAATTTAACAGATGAGCTAGTTTGTGGGTTACACACATTGGTTAAATATATTAATCCACTTTCTCAACTTCTTTAGTTTATTATTCTTCAAGGTCTGTATTATGTGATCTAAAGGTTTATGTTGTTATGCTATTGTTTATCTTTGTAAAAGAAGGGCATGCACCCACCAAATTAATCCACGTTTACATCTCTCTCAGTTTATTATACTTCAAGGTCTGCATTATGTTGCTTTAAAGCTAAATGTTGTTATGCTTTTGTTTATCACTATAAATTTAGGAATTAACTAGATCTTTAAGTAGACACTGAAAACAAATAAGGGCGGATCTTTTATTTTTGTTCGTAGATATGAAAGACGCCGATACACAATCTTTACGCGAACTGTTTGAGACATTATTTGTCTAACCAGTTTGAATTAGTTTTGTATTATCGCCTTTTTATATGATGCAGACCTTGTGGTCTTCGTCAGTCATGAAGGGCCTCTCCTGCTGCCCTCTCCTGAGACCTTCAATGCGTCTTTGTATTTTTTGTTGTATGTCTTTTTTTTGTGTTATGCTTTTTTGTTTTGTGAAACATGTACATTTTCAGTTTTCCATGTATATCAATTTGCTTACAGTCACATACTACCATCTCTGCAATCCTCCTTCTTTTGGAGCATATATATGACATTAAAAACTGCCAGCTTACCCCATTGTACCCATACTTACATACCAAACTCAATGTATTTTTGGAAGGAATGTCCACTTGCTAACTTACATAGCATCAAACTACCTTTTTTACTCCTGCAACATTGTGCGAAATGAAAGGAATAAGAAGCTACAATATTTTATTAGCTACTCTTCATCGTTTCTACCTGTATCTTATTATGTGTCTTGAACCAGTTGTGGAAGCACACAATAAGAAAATTAAAGTAACCCAAAAGCTACAAGACCATATTAACCTACTTGGTGGGTTAATATGGTCATATGCCAGCTGGGAAATAGTACATTCGCCTTTGTTTTTAACAGTGTTTTGGTATCATGTTATACTCATCTAGACGCAGCTATTCAGATCAGTCTTACTGGGACTTGCTCCATCTATCATGTTGATTTAAATTTATGCTTCCTCTTCCTGAAGCATGCCCTTTTCCTTTCGGTATTTTTCTCTAAATATTAAGAGGCATAGGCAACACTTTCAAAAGAAGATCCATGTATCAGTGATTAAGGAAATTTCACCAAGGGATCATCTCTCTGCAAGGAACCCACAGCTGCTCAGAAACTAAACAAGTGTGAAAAAAATGAAATGGGGCTTCGATCTTTTATTCACATGGAACCACAAAAGTAGCGATCTTCATACCAAATAAAATTAATCATAGTATTAATGATGAAATAACTGATCAGAAGGGCAGATTTTTTTTATTCTTGACATATTGATCGATGACGTTTGCTATATTCTGGCAAATGTAAATGCCCCCACAAAAGATATGCGTCGGGAAGAGTGTGAATTCTTAAATAATTTCTTCGAGAAATTAGTTGAGTACTCTGGTGAAAATATTATTATATATATGTATATATATTATATATATATATATATACAGTGACTTTAACACTGTTCTGATTCCTGAACTTGATATACGAGGCGGCAGTCTTCACCCCTCACCCCCCCCCACCCCCACCCTTCCAAATATACAAAAGACATTAGTGGATTATTACTGGATGAGCTTGACCTAGTTGATATTTGGCATGTACGCAATCCTGACACATTTATGTTCACATGGCAGTCCAAAGTCCAATCTATCAAGTAACGTCTCGACTATTGTTTTTTGTTTTTTGTTTTGTTTTGTTTTGTTTTTTGTTTTTTTTTTTTTTGTCTTTTTTTTTTTTTTTTTTTTTTTTGTTTTTTTTTTTTTTTGTTTTGTCTTTTTTTTTTTTTTGTTTGTTGTTTTTTTATCTCAGTTGGTGAGAGTTGACAAAATGAAACCCTGAATCAAGACTGATCACAGCTCGATTTCACTTCATCTACAAGGCGACCTGTATGAGAAGCGTGGTCCAGGATTCTGGAAATTTAATTCCAGCATCTTACAGGATGAGTCCTATCCAGCCAAGTTAAAGGAGTTAATTCAAGTGTGCAAAAATTAACAAATTGAAGTAGAAGATAAATAAAGGATTACTTTGGGACACAATAAGGTGTGAAATCCTGGGCTTTTTTTTAAATATTCTAAACTTTTAACGAAAAAAAGAAGGAGGAAAATGACTTAAAAATCGAATTTGAAACCTTCAGGGAAAATATAAATGATCTTACTAATGCTAAAAATGAAAGATTAGAAGATATTAAATCTGTTTTTAATAATATAAATAATAAACAGACTGAGCGAATTATGATCCGATCAAGAGCCCAATAGCTTGAGAAAAAACACCAAATTTTTGGTGGCATGGAAAAAGGAAGTACAAGAACAAACATATA
>CAXHWN010001588.1:120000-125474 GCA_964020975.1 Hermodice carunculata | reverse complement strand
GCCCCCGGCCAAGTACAAAATACATGTGAATGACCTCGCCTTCTCGTACCGTGAAGACAAAATGCACATCATGTTCTTCGTGTTTTCGGTGGCCTACATCTGGCTTCAGTAGAAATTCACAATCGAATACACCCGCTCCCCCCGCCAGAAAAGGGGGTGGTGGGTCAAATATACCTATGCGAATAGAGCATTTTCCCCTGTAATGTGTCTTCTGTTATTGTCATGAGCATAGATTCCTGGGCTGCCTGGAGTTGAAATGTTCACTTCGCACATTGGCCTTGTGGTAACTGATCATTTTCTATTTCGGTGTTCCCCTTTACACACACACTCACGCACATGTGTGTGGGGGACATGTGTGTAAACATATTGAATAAATATACATATTATAAGCAACATGCGCGTACTTGCATATAACTATATGGTTTGGCATTGCTGATATATGCTTGTAATGAGTCTGTCCCCTAATGTGACTTTGGTGTCATTGTACCTTTAAGGAGTAGATGCGTGCATTATTATCTTAACATACGACCCAACTCCCACACCGCAATTGATTTTGCCATAGAAATTTACTGATGTAAAATATTAATTACATATTTTGGTTTATTTATTTTCGTTATGGATAGACAATACAGATGAAGGGATAGTCAGCAATGTCTTGGCACTTAATGCAATTTTGACGCAAATGTTTCATCAATCTATGAAACAAACAGCTCCTCTCTGCCAATGTTCCACTGGTACATTTCTGGCCGCAGCAATCGGCTCGCATGAAAGACTTCAATGCTGTATTTAACCCATTTCTGTTCTGAGTACGACTGAGTCAATATAGCTTACTTTGGCACGAGTGGGGTGTAATGTCCCCGACCTGTGGCGAGGAAAGCTATTGACCTGGGACGTGCCACAATGAATGGTCTTACATAAAAACCTCGGCAGAAGAAGAAGAAGAAGAAGAAGAAGAAGAAGAAGAAGAAGAAGAAGAAGAAGAAGAAGAAGAAGAAGAAGAAGAAGAAGAAGAAGAAGAAGAAGAAGAAGAAGAAGAAGAAGAAGAAGAAGAAGAAGAAGAAGAAGAAGAAGAAGAAGAAGAAGAAGAAGAAGAAGAAGATGTACGGCCGGGTGAGTTGGGGAGATTTGAGCGGAAAGGATGAATTCGTCATCAAGTACCTCTTTGATGTTCCTGGAAAAGTGGTCCATTTACTCCTTACGCCGACAACCATGTTTAGCATCGATGCTTTATTCCTTTAAAATATGAGACATGAGATGTGTCGGCAAAAGGAAAATATGGAGATGCAGAAAATGGGAGCACACTCAACAATTTGATTTCTGCCTTAAGCAACAGTCCGCACTTAATTGTGCAGACGATAGTTTGCAGAAGCGGGAATGTTGATGGAAACGAGACTATTACAGGAAGTCAGTTTGCAAGTAGTTCTGATGTGCGCAGGCGCAGGCACATGAAGTTTGCCTTGGGCAATGGCATAATCAATTTAAACCCCAAAACCACTGGGTGTATTTTGTGTCATTCTGTAAAGGGGGTAATCTTAGGTCTACATTCAATTTTCAAGCTAATGAAATAAATCAGTTAGCACTGAAAATTCATTCCGACGATGATCTCTGATACTTGCCGGCGGCTCTTTACTCGTCTTGTGCATTTGATTCAAGCATTGCATTTTACACGGACGATCCCAGTAGAATCGGATCTGCTCTGATATCGACATAAAGTGGTTGTAGTTTACTTGTCGATTCCCTCAGTAACGTTGGCTGTAATATTTCTGATATGTATCCAAGGAATGTACTGCTAGGCTTCTTTGCTTCGCGTCAATCGTAAATACTTAATCGCGGCATGCACATGAAACAGGCGATAAACGATCGATCTTCACCGTGGAAACGACAACCAATTAGGGAAGCAAGGTGTGAAAGTTCGAGCCTGCATCTTTGTGTACTATGCACAGTGTACCATAACCTTCATAAAACCACGGATCAACTTATTAAGCTACGAACGGGTCTGCGTGCGTGCACAACTTGCCATTTGCATGCAGTGAAAATTCCGGTCGTAGTAGACGATCTTCCAAATTGTCTGCTTGGCATTCATGGCATTTTATCTGTCTGAATGAGTTTTCATACAGGGACAGAATAGATATATGGACAATTGTTGTCAGTTTGATAACATTGTCAGCAATAATACTTGAGGCATGAATGTGTTTGTAGTGAGTGTTGCCAGGATGTTCTGCCCCAATCTGAAGTCGTTTCAGTGATTCAGTATAATGAAATATAAAAAAAGTTCAATGCTAAAGGAATGAAGTAAATCAACTGGAATTATTCAAGGTATTCACATATCACGCGGCGAAAGATACTTCCGTGCTTGAAGTTCATGAGTGAATAACATCTGAACACATTTATTACATAATTGCACGTCTGCAACGTATCATCTTGGTAAACGTTTCAGTGATAACGTTAAGAATCCACGAAATGGTGATCATATATAATACATAAAAGTTGAGGAGATCACCAGGTTGTTGGAGGTATTCTGCATAGAATTTGTCACCTCTCTTCAGCAAGGGAGAGGATGCAAGGGCTCTTGCTGTCAAACATATGGTACCTTGTCTGAGGCTGTTGACTCTTTCTTGGTTCGAATAAAACTGATTCAAAAAAACGTTTCGTGTGGCTGGCTGGGAAGTGTCCAACAACAACGTCTACAAGTGTCATTCAGAATATTTTACACACGCACACACACATATATATACACACACACACATACAAATAAACTACTACTACTACTACTTCTACTACTACTACTACTACTACTACTACTACTACTAATAATAATAATTCAGATCCGGGGGCGTTGATGCAATTTTAGCGGGAAAGAGTTGAAGCCAAAAGATTGTCAAATGATGCCAAATAAACCAGGATCCGACAACCAGAAACACAGCAAAATTGTATTATTCTTGCTATGGTTATTGCCGATTGTTACACTGAATCACTTTGTGGACTCGCTGTTTCAATGCTTTGAGCGACTTCAGTAAGACATAACGTGATCATTCTGTAAACTTACCAGGGGTTATGCAGCGAATTTAAGTCAGCAGTTTCCTGATCATTATGAAGAAAGTTCTGGTTGCCAATTCTGTTCATGTTAGTGAATGACTTCATTGTATGTGTGCTTTGATTAACATATTAGGCTGGCCGTGGATATCACACAATACATAGCCAAGCTCGTGAGAAAGCACAGTTTAACCTTTCTGGTGCAAGTAAGTATGATCGGCCTGTTTAATGTTCTTCTGGAAGCTTTTAATTGTAATGCAAATAACCTTTTACAGATTCGCGTAAGTCATGACTATCGCAAGTTTCTCTCACAAACATTGATACTTATACTCCTTGCTACTAGCATGTAAAAATCGGTGGAGTGATCGGTGCACACAGCAAAATGATCATTAATACCAGTTTTCGTAGTTATACGCACATGAAACGCAATAAAGTGTTACTTACTCATTTCTGGAAACTACATTCTTTACTAAAATTCAGAGCAACAGTACCATGACCACTTCTTCACTTTCCTCAATTTTGTTTTTCTGTTCAGTAAATGACTTCTTTTAAAGGTTACTTTATTGCATGACCTGTTATGATTCTGTGGGTGTTTTTTAAACTGTTAACGTAGCCAGTCGTCTGAGTCAGGGCCAGTCAGTTCATACTTTACAAAATCTTCTTGCAATTTCCAGCAAATTGATTCAAACCATGCCTATGAAGACCAATTTCTTCTGAAAATAACATATCTGCATCTCGATGCACGCCAAAAAACCCAAATATTTTAACAACTGTTTCTTAACATGCAAGTACAATTGCAGGCAAGGTCTACATGTACGTATGATTAGCCGAGATAGCAGTGGTTTACAAACTTTGTGGACGATTTGTCCACAAAAATATATTTTGTGTCAAAAGAATTCAAATGGTTAGGTCCTCTTCATAACGAATATTAGCCTTGATCAGTTGAAATTCATGGACCTCTGGCTGGTAAATAATGATGATAACTGATGTATATAATAATATACTTCATCTCATTAAGTTGTTACATTGCCTGTCGAACACATGGTGTTTTTGAAAGTCTGCACGTACAAGCATCACAACTTTTGGGCTATGGTCTGGAGTGGATTCTCTCCAGCACGAATATTCAAAGGACTGAGAAAATTAAGCATCTCTGAAGTGTCTATATAGATGTTAACACATAAATTAAGAAACAAAAACAAAGAGAAAACAAAAAACCCCGCCAAAATAAGATAAAGAAAAAAGGGGGAAAAAAACAAGCAAAAAAAAAAAAAAAAAGACAAACAAGCACTCTCACGAAAGAGGGGTTGCGAAAAAATGTTTGCATAAGGGGGATGGTCTCACTTGGCAGACATTTGGCATCCCACTCCTTTGGACGATTTGAACGTTATCAACTATTGCTATTGGCAACAGTAAAATACCGACCCACTTAAAAAAATACTAGTGGTACAAAATTACAGCTTTTCGAAATCTCCAGGTTGGTATCGTTCGAGGGAAATTGTTATCCACAGTCCCGAAGAAGGGTTGCTGCGAAGCAGATTGCTATGCCTTGGCATCTTAAGCGGGGAATCTCTCTCTCCTCTCCTCTCTCTCTCTCTCTCTCTCTCTCTCTCTCTCTCTCTCTCTCTCTCTCTCTCTCTCTCTCTCTCTCTCTCTCTCTCTCTCTCTCTATCTCTCTCTCTCTCTCTCTCTCTCTCTCTCTCTCTCTCTCTCTCTCTCTCTCTCTCTCTCTCTCTCTCTCTCTCTCTCTCTCTCTCTCTCTCTCTCTCTCTCTGGGATGCAAAGCTGTCAAAAGAAGACTTGTAGTCTATTCCAGAGTTGTAGTCTGTCCCAGATCAGCCTCACTCCACGATCTCTCTGAGAATGTGGGCAGACGCAGGGTATTTGCGCACCAAACTGAGTGCCAAATATACTCTGCCTTACCAAGTACCTGAGGTAAAAGATCCCGGTAGTATTTATGTCAAGTTCCAGTGTGTTGAATCCACTTTTGCAAAGACAGAGTGATCTCGAATTCAGCAACGCACCGACATATCCTCTTTCATCTAGGAACTATCTGTTGGCTTTATCTACTTGTCCTCTGCCAAATACAAGACAAACCACGTCAGCTGGAAGCAGAGCAGATGAATTGGCGTCTGATATAGTCGGTGTGTTTTGCCAGGTCTGTTTGTGTAGACAATATATTTAGCAGTTCCAGATCTACTTTTCTCTTTGTGAATTTATGTAGAGGTAGCGTTACAACATGTTTCTGGTGTATGTTCTGGGTAACTATTTGCTACTTGTTGTTAAGATGTCTGAAATTGTTAGCCATGTTTAAATTTCTGGCCACCTGTATGCTCTGGTTAATTCAAATGCCGATGTCTGACCATTACATAAGTTCTGTCTATGGTATGCGTGCACAAAAGTAGGTTATCAATATGTTTTATGTTTTGTCATGTCAATGTAGA
>CAXHWN010001588.1:0-115000 GCA_964020975.1 Hermodice carunculata | reverse complement strand
ATAAATATATATATACATATATGTATGTATATATATATATATATTGGGTACAATGTTTGCCTTTCAGCTGGTTGAGCACTTATCTGGGAAGCAAACTTTGCCGTAGCAGAAGGCAGTTTCGCAGGCAAGAGAGCATTTCTGTTCGACATGCGTGCCAAATGCACGCGTGCAGTGTAATTTCCAATTAAAGCCACTTGTATAAAGAGACAATTATATTCTACAATTATACTACCAATTTACCGTTCCGTATTCTTTATCATTTATTAGAATATATCCCCTTTTCAGTCCGCTCTCTATTAAGACCACATATTTCAGTTCCTTAGGTGGTCTTAATAAAGAGTTTCAATTGTGTATTATTATTCCAACCCAATTCCAGGGTCAACTAAAATGCAACGAAAACATAATCACTGAACGTCATGCGCCAATTTTTGTATATCCGTCGTATGAATAGAGCAGTCTCTATGGAATGTGTTCATAAGACATGCATTTCGTCACTGAAATAAGTGAGAAATGGTTTAATGTGGGACAATTTTGTCAAAAAAATGTTATCCTTTATAACTACTCCTTGAAAATTATGATTATTATGTGCAAAAGAATACCTCTATATAAAAATGGAAATATAGGTTCGATTTTATTGTTTGCACTCCAAGGAAACAGAGATCTAACATAGTAAAATATTCGACTTTTTATGTATGTATTATAGTAGTCAATGGCAGCTTGCTGCTTTGTTATAATCCCTATAAACAAATACACACAAGAGCAATGGAGAATAAATGAAACAAGTAAAAACCTACAACAAACTGGTGCAGTGATCCATATAAGCAAAACGTTGAATGCCGTCCATCCATCTGCATATTCGTCGCTTATAAAAACATTAGCCACTGTCATTTCAGTACATGGCTCAAGTTACTCTCAGCCAATTTGTATGTTCAATATCATGCCGATTTACTGACAGCCTAGTTCCAGTTTTCCTATTACCAAGACCAGCTAATTCTAATAAGCAGGTGTGTCGGACAACTAATAAAACAAACCAATTTCCTTTCATCTCCAGTTTCAAGGGCCGCAGATAGATATGCAATTTCCAAAGTGAGTGTCAATTTGATGAAATGCTGCAGGCAAGTCTAAAGGGTGTGAGTCCATATAAATTGTCTCAGGAAACGTGAAACACTGGCTGGTGCCCACCAGTTATATTTTGTCTATATACATCGTCACAGTCTCATATGAATAATTGCATAGCTTCAGACACATTTTGTTTCAAAATATCGACACCCCTAATTTTAAACAGCTCTCAGAATCTAAACAGGCTTATTGTTTTAACATAAATAAACTTGACAGTTGTATTTCTGCGAATTGTATCGGCTTCATTGTCATATGATTTTTGTAATTGCTGACTGGGAAATGATGCAGGCTGCGGTTAAATTCTAATATTCCACATCATGGATATTTTACACCGTAAATTAATTTGTTATTTTGTTCCACTGAATTAATTTTATTCTTGATCAATATGATACATCTTATCTTGTGCATCCATTGTTATTCGTCGGCGAGTCTCCAGTTTAATTATCGAAGCATGTGACACATAAGACGTACGGAAAATCAGGACCGTTTTTGATAGGAAAAAGCATCGAAATAGTTAAATTGAAAGTCTTGGACAATATATATTTACAATTAATTGACAAGCAAGCAAAGCTCTAATGAATATTAATACAATTTGAACATTAGGCTATAAAAATCAGAATAATGTAATTTTGACCTGAATGAACATAAAAGGTAAAGTCTGATCTCTACAGTTAAGTGTCAACTTGAGAAGTTAAGCACTTAGAAATAGACTTTACATCTGCCTGATGAGGTCCCTTTACATTTTACACGATTCATTTGGAAGAACAATATAAATAGCGTTTTGACTTCTTTCAGAAATTTGTCAGAAACTGTAGGAAATCGAAGATGCTACTAAGTGGCGTGAACTCAAATTTAGCAGTGACGAGTTCTGTGCACTCATAATCCTAGTAAATGTTACACTATGCTATGTGGGTGTTTGTGTTTTTGTCCTTTGATTCATATGTTAAAATCTTTCGGTCTCCTGGTGACCTAATGATATTATAAATATACTGTTTTTACGCATATGTTTTTGCAATTATTCATTCTAGGCAATAACTTCAGCTAGAATTTCGCGATTATGGATATAGGCCTTATTAAACCTGTGTGAAAATACAATTTGCATGCTGTTTTTTTTTTTTTTAAATTTTATTTTTACGGTTTTATGTCACCAGCAAAAATCAAAATGTAGCGAAACCAAGGGATTTTATAACAACTCGGTGTTCAACGTGGTATACCTGGACCTTGCTCTGCATATATATGTTTTGTGACCACGGAACGGCCGGGTCTCCAACCGGCAACCTTCGGCACCAATCACCCAGCCAAAAATGGGAAACACACATATCCCATGCAATGAATAATATGATAATAACTTATGAAGGTAGTGAAGGGAGAACTTAACCCATGGTGTTGCATAAATTCATCTTTAATTACAGTTCAATAAGAACAAAGCATCAGAATGTTGCCCGTTAGACGTTCTGCAATTTTACTCTTAATTGGGAAAACGGCTCCTAATGGTGCGCTTTTATATTCATAGGCAAAAAGTCAATTGAAATGTATCGTTTTTGAAAGTCAGTTATATGTTGAAAAGGACACATTACTATAGTCTTTAGGTCAGATTGAAACTTATGCTTCATTTGGAATCTCGTTAAAGAACTGGTTAGAAGTTACGATAAAGTTTGTTTTTTTTTCTTTATAAGTATTAAATACAACAACCACTGGAACTATACTTTATCGCATTACACAAAACATCATCCAGAATATGTAACATTACATGGTTGTAAAGATTGTATAGGGTATAAATGCCAATAGCTTTATGTATTAGACTATTCCATTGATTACACAACGGCAACCAGACAGTGAAGTCATGGAAGCCAAATTGCAAATGCGCCGCACTGTGTGCACAAAACTCTAATATCCATTGAGCGGGCATTACGTAAATGCATATCAAAGGTGTGGAATACAAAACGCAAATGTTGCACCATTCATGACTTGCAGAGCAAATTGCAGTTGCTGAAGGAAAAGGCAAATTGGATTTATTTGCTGAACAGTCAACAGGTGGTGACATTTCTGATGTCGCTGGTCGGTGGTAGTCACTTGGAAACATTGCTCGGTGTTGTTGCCGGTGTGGTAAAATCATTGTTGACAAGAACCATATCGCACCTAAGGTCCCGTTATGTCATTATAACCACATCAATGATAATTAGATCCTTTTTGCTTGCTGTATCTGACCTTATTTGAACGCTACCCCTGATCTTTAATGTCTTTTTGAGGAAAAGCAAGAGCTTATTGGAAAGCAAATTGGCAAAACAAATTAAAGAACATCAGTTTACAATACAACCCTTAGAAAATGACTGATTGTCTCCTGAAAAGCAACGATGCTATTGTACACAAGGTTATTGTACGTGTTCCGCAAGGAAGATGATACTATCCGCTGTGAATAGTGAATAATACCGAGTCCGCTACAATGCATCGGCTGCCAGCTTTTGCACTTTGTCCATAGTGCTTGTTTGAGGGTGTTTCTTGGGGTCAATCCGGCACGATAAATTCCAACTACAATCGTACAGAGGCTCAGGTAACTTGCCTATCACACGCACCCATAGGGATTGTTGTCGTATGTAATACTCAATTGCCCAGACTACTCACGGCCATTAGATTTCACCGAAGTCCTTTTGGATCGGTAATGATTCTAAATGATGAGAGTAGCACAATACCTGCTGGGTGGTGTCTAACAACTGACATGTACTGTAACAACGTATATATAGTTGAATGGCTTCAGGAGACATAAACTGACTCCTTTTTTACCTGAAGGATATGAAAGGATATTATTTACATATTGACACGGGTTTAAGTTTATGACAACATGTAAATAGAAACCAAGAAGACTTGAATCCAAGCAGCCTATAGGCTGTATCGCGCAATGTGATGTTTGTAAACTTCTAAAGATTGTCCCTGTTTCCTTTCATGACTAAAAATGCACGGAGTACTGTGTTTGGGCTGGCAGAGTACAGAACATAATGTCAAGTTATCAATGTTAACATCAATAACTTTGTCGGTCAGACTTTTCAGGCAGGAATGACACGGGCGAACAGAATACTAAGCCTTCAAGATATTATGATTTGGAGAGAAGTAACAAAAATTCTATTGCGTTTGCTGGACTCGTAATTGATGAAAAATAATTGTTTTGTTTTTACGTTCCTTTCTTCGTATAAAAATTATGTTTAGTTCGCCTGGCAGGAATCTTTAATTATGAATTGTACATCATTGAATTTTACACTCTCAATTTTTCCACACAGGACAAGATACAAGATTCTTTTGTGTAGAAACACTTCTTAATTGCAGAACAAATGACCATATGTTTAATCTAATTTATTCACGTTTTGCATATCGCGCTTACCAAGCATAAGAGGCCAAAACATTTAAGATTTGTACCGCTTAAGATTGAAAAAAACATCACAAAAGCAATGAAAAAAAACATCACAAAAGCAATGAAAATGATACTCGACCTTGCAAATGCTACCAAAACGGGAGTGCTGTCTCCTTCTGTTCTAAATAAATTATGAAAAAGTGTGACATACTTGCTTGAAATTTGATCTCCAAAATTAAGAGAGTATACGCCAACGCGACAATGTTGTGCATTCTTGAGGAAGCCTCGTGGGGGGGGGGGCGTTATGGGCGTTAATTGCTGTCGCACGTGGTGTCCACTTCTTATTCTGTCCGCCCAGGGTACACGAATATAATTAAATTAAAGTCAAGTAATTTACTTCACAAGTTTCTCTGTCAAGCCATTCGACCGAATGCATATATTCGTATGTCTTGTGTTATATGAACATTGTCAAGTTTCCATTTCATGAAAGTACTAGAGTATATATATATATATATATATATATATATATATATATATATATACATATATATTGGACGGATTATTAGTGTGTGAGCTTTGTTTCTGTGCATAAGCAGTTTGGATAAGATGTTTGCTTTCTTTAAGAATTTGTTATCCCAATTTTTACTTCATGAACCACGATATCTTTTAGTATACCAGTACTAAGTTTTGACATTGATGAAAAAAATGCTATGCTTGGAATTGTACCCTTGGGACACAATATAGATTTCCAAACAGGAAAAAAACCTTCCACGTTTAGCGTAAAGTTAAACAAATATGTAGAGTAACATTTAGCATGCACGCTGCTTACTTTAAGAACGGTCAAATAAAATGAATACATCGAGATGACGTGGAGGACACAGTCATAAGATCACACCCATTTCCTCTCTTCACTTTAAAATAGTCAGATCAGACTACAGATTTCATGGCCATCGAGACACAAATATTGTCGAAATAGGACTATTTACCAACGGGTGGCCCTGGTCATGTAAAACCTAATGAATTTCTTGCGGCACCTGGTGACATAAGAATAAAAGTCCATAACCTCTGGAATGTTTTGGGAGGGTTGATAATGGTCTTCGATGGGACAAAACGACCCATTAAAGGAGAAAATGAGGAGTAGAGTCGATGTTGTCACCCCTGTAAAGAATGTCTATTCTATGAAGTGTGACCAAGCAGCCAATTATTGTAAATTTGACTGACCCTGTACCCCAACGTAGATTGTAGCCGCCAAGTTAATCATGTTGACCGTATCAGTAAGCTACCCGAGCATGGTCCAGGGGATACCTGAGTGGTAGTCACGATCTCTATCGCAAAACACCCCCATGCACCCGTCTATTTGTCTTCGTTGTCTTAATGCTATGTTGACTGCAAATGTTCAGTTTTTGGTAACGTGCCCACTACAGAGCAAATAGCGAAGTCTGAAACAAATATGACGAAGGGGTGTCTTTTGTTTGAATGCCTACGCACACAAAGTTCTTATCTTTGGACTAGTTCTGATGTTAAGCTCTAGTTTAAGCAGTATCGTGAACCTAATCCCCTGAATTTTAAGTAAAGAATACCACATTTGATATGTGAGATTCTCGTCTTACGGAAAACATTGTACGTCTTGTGATTAAAATGACAAAGCAATACCAGTAGATGGACACCAGAAGCTGCCCTACAGAAAAGCCGAAGAAGTATGCAAAGTAGGGATCTACCTCCATTACCACGAAGCTCTTTTCTATAGTAGAAATGGTTCTCAGGCATAACAGAATTGAATACAAGATGACGGGATAAAATGAACTTTATCATTACTGTAACCGGAAAAAATGTACAAAATCGTGGGTGACGAAAATATCTTGTTATAGTTAAAAGAACACACAAAAAAAAAAAAAACAAAAAAAAAACAAAGAAACTTTCATTCCTTAACATACCAAATAGCCATGCTTACCGCGTGGCTTAAATTAATGTATGTCGTTTATGCCTGATTAATTAAAATACATTCGTAATATTTTGTGGTTCCTGTGGAACAACGTTCAAGATCTGCTGCGAAGGCAAAACATTAATTAACCCTAAGCCTACAATAACTTGTTGTTTAGTTGAGGAAGTGCATGTGAAGGTAGATGAAGTCCCGTTTTAAAGGCAGAATATAAAAGTGGTTTGTCCAGGTAATCCTGGTCATACCATGTGTCTGTTACCAAATCATAATCATGTTATACGTATTAGTTCTGTCTTTGCACGTTTTGTGGATATTATGTCCTCTTACTTTATCTTCAAATACACTTAGTTTGGTAAGGAAACAAGGACTGCCATGGCGAGTTTTGTTCAAACCTTTGCTAAGCCATTTCAAGTGCACTATACGCACAGCTTACATTCAGTGGCGTTAATTGGGAAACTAAGTCTGTCCGTGTTTAACTGTGAATCCAGTCAACGTGAACATAACTATGTAGAGGACGGAGTCCTGGACTGCATTCCCATGCTCTGTTTCATCCAAGTCAAAAACCACTTGTTGTTTGACGGCAGGCAGCTGGTTTATCTTGTAGAACAATGGACATGAGACCCACCGCTTTCCTTGGCAAATTGGGTCGCCTCAAACGATTATGTATTTCTATATGCATTGAAACCTGACACCGAGAGACGCAGTCCGCACGTTTATCCGTATAGCTGATGTAAGGGTGTCAGAATGTTTGCTACATATATCGATAGATTTACCCTCCCCATACTACCCGTCGAAACACACTCAAGAGCCAATCGTCCCAATATATTTGAAAATGCTCCAAATGGAGTGCGCTAAACGCGTTGCTCATTCTGCGAGCAAACTCTCTCTGCAAACAAACGCAGTTTACACAGTGGGTTTGAGGATTTGGTTGAGTTTACCCAGCACTTAGCAAGGGCTTCCTACTACATCAAATATCTTGGAAGAGTCTCTGCTCTCTTAGCCGCCACGGGGACGTCTAGTCAATTTGACTGTATTTTCACATACACTTTTACCCTTCCGCGGACAATTCCCTATATCCATTTGATTTTTATTTCGTTGATGAATATTTTAAACATAGTGCACAAGATAAACAGGAAATTGATCACGAAAATGTATTTCTATGCTTTTACATGACTTGATTGAAATGCAATTTGACGTCATTAACTTAATTAGAGTACATATTTTGTGGAATGCAGCCAGGATAGTGTAGCTAAAACCGACTGTACTTTGGAATCGTTATTGTATATTTTCAAAGCAAACCGAATGTACTTCTACTGTAATTGATTTGGCAAAAAGGAAATAGATTCGACAAAAAAGCACCAGTTTCCTCATTACAGCACGTGAAAGAAAAGCGAAACACAGCTATTAATATTCCTGCTTGGCAATGCTTGCACCTTTCTAAATTTGTATATCATATTGAAAGAGACGGAACCTGGCATTACAAATGCGTTAATTCATCTCATATTTTGCTGCTCAGATAACAGAGGAAACTTTTTTGAATAGAGTGTTACTATGATGTAAACTTTTTGGGTGATTTTGAGGGTCGGTAAGGGGTTTCCCGTACTGGCGTACTGGGGCTTTTTATTTGCCGTACTGGCGTACTGGAAGCCCTCTTGTTTTACGTACTTCGTACTTTCACAAATTTTGAAAGATTTTTTAATTTCGGTACTGCGTACTCTAGAAAAATAATTACCTGTACCAGCGTACCGACCCCCCCCCCCTTCGATTTTGCTTGAATTGTCAGTAAAAATGGGCATTGATGCAGAACAAATCACCTCCATAAGTCCAAAGACCAAACTAGCCGACAATTCTGTATTATAGACCAGCTCACTCCTTATAGTAGCTATGGAGAGACAGAGAAAAAAAAGGCAGGAAGAGAATGGTAAAAACACACTTGAGTCAAAAACGAAAAGTTGGTTTGCAGCTTCATACATTATGGAGATTATCCCAAAAATATGCGGAAGGAATGCTTCAGGTGAGGCACGTGTATGGAATGAATTGTTGATTGTACAGCTAAAACAACACCAGACCAGAAGGCGACACTTGCATATCTTGAAATCATGTAGTGCATTTTTTTTTCAGAATTGCTACTTTGAAACTTGGGGCCGGGTGTCATCTTTTTATCATGTCTCCGCTGAATTATTGGTGTCAAGACAAAAATGTGGAAAAGCGAAAAGGGATCATGATATGCTAGCATTTAAGACAAAAATGTTTGTGCAAGGTGTTGGACACTGAAGAGGTTAATACTTTTGCGTGCACAACCTTCACGACAAAACTACTTGATATGATGTCTTGAACAGGTGTTTTTAAACAAAACAAAAAAAAAAAACAGCTTTTGTGCTGACAGTCTTGAAATCAGAGGCCACAGACATCATACCTATTTATCCTACTCCAAAAAAAAAACAAGGAAAGCAAATATGTATAAAAGTCCTTATTTTTTTTTAAATAATGATCTTATGTTGCCTTTATCTTCCGATAATTTATTTTAATGCGTGTGAAATTAGGAAGGGTGCCACAATAATACATATCATTCAAAACTTTAAAAAGAAAATTTTTAGTGCAAACCTTCATGCCTCTCCTTTGCGCCTAAAAGGACAAAGCACGGATACAGGTGTGTTTGCCAGGCAAACGTAGAGCAACACAGGGGTGTGACCCAATTAGACTTTATAAGAAATTGTCTCATCTTCCCACTTTCTAAGAGTCTTAAGATTTCCTTGTTGACACATAACCAATTACCGAGTCCGTTCACACCATGGAGTTTGCCTGCAAACACTCGGACTAGATCAGTTTATTTTAGCCACATTTGCTGAAGGGTTCATGCTGTTTGTTCTGGACTTTTTTATTCTGTGTATGGCACCCCACCCAAGTAAACAGAGTTATTTTCACGGAGAGGACAGGTGTCACATTTTAGCAAGAATAAGGAGCCCGCCCTTCAGACTCGTTGAGTAGCTGAGGAATTCAAAGCCTGTCAGTCTTGACCCCTTTGGTTAGCTCTCTACATTCTTGTGGGGTTTGCAGAGATGATCTGGTGTGCATTGAAACAGAACATTCCAAATTGTAGGGGGGAAAAAACGTTGAGGAACTGGCACGAATCTAGATGAACATCCCTGGACATTAAAAAACAAACGCCGGATGGAAAGACAAAGATACGCGGGTAAAATCAGGAGTATTTGGCTTCTGAGGCACGTTCAACTATGCCGTTGACTATGTTCGAACTATAAGAACAAACACGTATTTCGTGTTTGTCCTGCACTTGTCAAGTAAAGGGTCCCCAATGCAATGCACATCGAGCACCGTTGATGGGTCTATCAAGGCATACATATATGAAATAGTGCCATAAAAACATTACTTGCTTTCATCATGGAGTTATAGCGTGTAGTATCACTGGAGCAGATATAATGTGTCCAGTAAATGGCGGTTATTTGTGGTTCTTAATCCATAGACAGGTGTGTGTCTCAGGTGTGCCACGAATGATGACAGCTTCGTATGAGTAGTTTTGTATCACCATACAACTATAATAGCTTTATGTTGTATTACGGATAATGGGAGAAGGTGGTATTATTGTAGACACTTTCATCATGTTCTTTCGTTGATACCCTATCGTTCTTATGAGACAAACACCGTTCCTGAATGCTTTGGGGAAGGCTGTTAGATCCTATCAACCGTTCATGGATTTCTATACAATAGGTCTGGCTGATAAGATAAAAAGATGTCTTCCTTTCGGATCATTATACCCGCTGAAATAAAACCAGGCTTTAAGTGTGCAATTACCTCTACAGTTAATGTGTAATACTTTGGACCGTTGAGCATATGTTGTCAGTTGTAAAGAGCTCACATCAGTTTTTTATGTATGTGTGCCAACACAGACATTCTGTTTCTTTCTTTCTTTCTTTCTTTCTTTCTTTCTTTCTTTCTTTCTTTCTTTCTTTCTTTCTTTCTTTCTTTCTTTCTTTCCTTCTTTCTTCCTTTCTTTCTTTCTTTCTTTCTTTCTTTCTTTCTTTCTTTCTTTCTCTCTTTTCCTTCTTTCTTTCCTTCTCTACCAGCAATTTTGCCCGACAATTTTCTCAGACACTATTAGATTTGGAAACACTAAACTTGCCATGATTAAAGCTCCGGACAGGAAGTCATGTCCTTTTATAAAGAGGAGTGGGGAATTTGAATATAATGAAAATTAAGGCCATTTGAAAATTTAAAACGTGAATATGTCCAGAACTATTATAGATGCAGGTAATCAATCCAACTTCAATTTATAGGTTTGTAGCAGAGCACATTTTAGTAATTTACATGTGACCTCTAAATGTTAAAGGTCAAGGTCATTTGGACCTTCGAAAGTTTCATCCAGCTATTAACTTGGTCAATTTCCGTCCAATTTAATCATTGTGGATTCTAGTTATAGGTATTGCAACACTGCACATTTTTGTAACTTATATGTGACCTCTTAAAGTCAAAGGTCAATGTTACTTAGGCCTTTTAAACTTTCACCTAACCATAACTTGGTCAATTTTCACCTGATTTGGTTCATTTTGGACTTAAATTGTAAATATTGTAAAACTGTACATTTGTGTATTTTACATGTGACCTCTAAAGGTTAAAAGTTAAGGTCAATTGGACCTTTGAAATTTTCATGCAGCCATAACTTGGTCAATTTTCATCCAATTTCAGTCATGCTAGATCAAATTGTAGATGTTGCAACACTGCACATTTTTATAATTTACCTGTAACCTACAAAGGTCAAAGATCAAGGTCATTTTGACCTTTGAAATTTGCATCTAGCCATATAGCTTTTGAAGGCATACAGACAGATTTGCTTGAAAGGAAATCTTCTTTTCGAGTTTGTCTTGTATTGGGTAAGGCTCAGGTGCTTTGCATATATAGTAACTTGCATTACGCGGTCCGATTTCAGGCATCAATGCTGTAAACCACTACTAAAGAGCACAACTAGCTAGTATAATGCACACGTTTCCCAAACAAACACATAAATGAAATATGACGATGCTGGGTGAATGGAAGTATAAAGTGTTGATGGAATAACGAGGTTACTCTCCATTCATGGAAACTGGTGGTTAATTCATATGACCAGAAAACCAGGTCAGCATATTCATATAACCAGAGACCATGTGAGCATGGCTGATTTGAATAATCTACACCAGGCAATGTCAGGTAAGCAGAGCATGTGGCCTGTATTTGCTATAGATGGAGTGGTTTGTTCAAGGGGGGAGGACGGTTTTCAGAGATCGTTGGGCCTTGTACGTCAAATAACAGACAACCTACGTGGTGAGCAGCGCATGCAGGGAGAAATTTTCAGTTACACTTTAATGCAGCACATTTTATTTTCCTCCTGAGCTGGGCAGTAGAAGGCCAGTTGCACAGGCAAGCAGCCCTGGGCGCACTCTGCCTACATCAGCTCAGCCAATCGACTTGGATTTTTTTATAGTAGGTGTGAGCATACATAATATATATAATATATATATATATATATATATATATATATATATATATATATATATATATATATATATATATATTACAAAGAATAAAATTTTGTTCTGTTTATTCATAGCTGTGTCATATTGCCGCTCATGTTTTGACTAACACCTGTGTGCACATTTTGACCTACAAGCACACACTCATACTTTGGGATTGAACATCGTGACAAGAAATTAAACTTCCCTGAGAAAAAAGTTTCTGAAGGAAAACTTTCATGATTATGTTTGTCCCAAATTCAACCTTTGCTCATAGCTGTGCTGTTCTGAAAGAACAAGAAAGAAATGCAACCCCCTAAGCTTATGCTTATATCTTTTGGTGCAAAACAACTACGTGATTGGGGCTTGTGTATCGGTAATAATATAAGTCTTAATAGAGGGAAGCGACTGCTTGCTTTTTTGATCCAGGGCGACTATGGGTTATAAATATCAGTCTTCTATCCAGGCCATGTTATGGAAAAAACTAGTCACGTTCCTCTGTTTTATTTGAGTGGATTTTGCTCAAAATCAAAATACTTTAATTTCGCCTAAACAGCTTGATTCAGTGACAGCAGTGACACACAAATATATATTCAGTGACACCCATCAAGTAAAACAAGAGACCGTCTAAAAAGAAATAATATACCCCTCTAATACTGTCCATGAGTGTGTAAATGATAAACCACCATATATCAACATCTGTAATACTTCCACTGGAGTACTGAACTGGGCCAAGTTTTGATACAAATGCCTTTGTTTTGATCTTGATGGCAACTGTTCTGGGTACCTTGTAGCTGCATCCATAATTGTCAGCATGGTGGTTTCAGCATGCCTGCAGCTTGAGTAAGTCTTATCTCGAGTGCTTCCAAGGCCATGTCTGGTGTAAACCGTTGCTCTATTATCACGTGTTTACTTCTGGTAATTGATCTGATCTGACAAAGAAGCCACTTTTCTCGTTTTGGAGCGGCTTAGTTGCTGTGACGCATGTGATGTATAATCAAAAGTAGTGTCCAGGCAGTTTCTGATCATTAGATGGCGTATTAGTTGAACTGATTGTCAGTAATATGAGGGCTCCACAGGGAATTACATATGTTATATAAAATACACGGGTCTTGTTCCACGTTTCAAGCGAATATCACCAGCATGATTAAGTAACTGTTCCCTGACCTAGTTTTACGTAATGCGCCTACACAGTAAATGATACTAGCCTCAAATGGATTGCCAAATGCTGGAATTGCGGAGGGGGGGGGGCACTGGCAAAAGTGGAACACGCCCCACAGTTGCCAGTTCATACTTACATAATCTGATTTCAACCATAAATTATGTAAAAGCACTCACATGTATCGAAACAGCCTATTCCTTGCACACTTATGAAAACCATTGCTTCATCATATTGTGGATTGGATTCACCTCTTCTCCTGACCTTCACCTTTTGGGACAAAAGCCCTAAATTGGACCCCTTTCACTAATCATGCTCAGAATTTCAAATTTTATTTATGACGTCACACGTTTTTTGTACTGCTATCTGAATTTTACAAATACACCACTCGTTTATTTGACTCCACACACAAATGTTCATCTGTTGTCATAACTGTCTCAAATAACTTCTCATGTTCTGGTCTGGTTAAAGATAAAGTACACACTTATAGTTTCAAATGTTTCTCTTTGTATGCAACACGTTATTTTATTGATACCTACAATAATGTTTGTCAAAATTCTGATTGTTATGTTTGTAATACCTTTCCTGACTGTACTTTTATGGTAAAATAATATTTGTCAAACAGTTATTCTACTTGATGCAATGGTTTTTCTTTTTATTTTTTTAATTTCTACATAATTTTGAAAGTTTGCAATTTGTATTTGGCTGGTTAAAGGGGTACGTATTCATATTTGCTTTTCTTCATGGTGGTTTGCATGAAAGCGGTTGACATATGACCTTATTGCGAGGTCTCCAGACCAATGCCTTGAAACTCATGATTGAAAAGTATAGCAAACTATGGTCGGGTAAAATTATTCCTGATTCCTATTTCATGTTCTTCTGGGAACGCCATAATATAATTATGTGTTTACAGATTAACTCTTCCAAGTACACTAGTTCGCAAAACTTGTCATAATTGCCTTGTCAAAGATATTGAGTACCTGTTACACAGAACTGCCCTTTTCTGTGACAAATTTTACATGTGTCCTTTGTGTATGTTTTTGAAACTTTAATTTTATCCCATAATCTGCACGCACCACTTCAGACGCCTTGAAAATTGCCTGCTTTACAATTTGAAAGTCCGAGATTTGATCCATAGACAAAGATGCATATGTTGACAGAGCTTCTAATTCAACGTATACTTCTGTGAAATACGTTGAAATTGAATGTTCTGTCAACCTATGCAGTTTTGTCTTTGGCCACAGAAACTTTCAGTCACTTTTTTAAAAGCCAAAAGGTATTTGAGTACGTCTTTCTCCATATAATCTGCTGCTAGCCTCACATTAGTCGCTGCACCAAAACCCAGCTGTTGGCTGTGGCGTATCCTGAGCATTATGGAACATTGACTTTGGGTTCTATATTCACGTTTTCTCTTTTCTCTCTGTAATCTTCCCTCTCTGTCCTCTCTGTTAGCGTTTGATTTTTCCCTGGTTGATTCTTCCTCATGCTCGGCGGCTCCTGGATCTGGGAAAAATACCAATGCTCATATAATCCCAGACTTGAGAAACTGGAACAAGCTTCTGCGCGTCAGGCATATGCATAACATCTGAGAGTGCTATATGTTCCACTGACGGCTCATTATCTGACCCGCGTAACTTTCAAACTGAAAGAACAGGCAGTTTTTGTTCCATGAACTTTCTGGTTGGAATTGCATCATCGTTGTTGCAACCAGAAAGAGTTAAGAGAGTTAATGGCCCGTTCATGCTTAGGTGGCGCATTTCGAAACACATTTTTATTCGTTCCACACTTTTTGACTGTGGTTTTTACCGGTGCTATAATGAACAATACGATGACATAATATCTGGGGTACTGGATGGTATATTCATCACTGCAAGAAAAACAAAATACTACTACTACTACTACTACTACTACTACTACTAATAATAATAATAATAATAATAAATAAAATAAATAAAATTACCATTTTTTTCTAAACTTCCTACACTTACCAACTTGTACCGCAGTTACATAGGTGTAGTGCACCCCACACCTTTTCTACATTCTCGTTTCACAGTTTCAGCCTCAGTTTCGTGTTGTGATGTTCTAGCCCAAGATGCGAGTGCTCGTCACTCATGCTTATAGGCCAAAATCAACCCTCAAGTGTTGATTTACCAAAACATGACTGGTAACATGATACAACTATGAATAAACAACACAATTTTTTACACTGTGTAATATGACTGCTTTATGTTTGTTGACACTTACATTACAAAATCGAAGCCAGCTGGGGAGGCTGGTGCAGATGCGCCGCTTCTGCAGGGAGCCTGACTCTACTTGCCTGTGCAACTGGCCTTCTGTTTCCCCCCCCCCCCCCCCCACTCAACACGTGAGTACAATATGCGAATATGTAATTGAATATTTAATCTTGTGTGCACTTATCACCACCTGGACAGGTGAAAAAAGGCTGCCATCCACTTGCCAGTTGTGGCAGGGAGAGTATTGGCCCACCCAAGGTAGACTCTGAGAACTCTCCTTCCTGTACAGCAATTCAGTTTACTTCCAAATCAGGCCACGTAATCGTGCCCTGGTTATCAATATTGGCAGCTGGTGGAGTTGGCTCAGAGATATGAAGACTTGCTGACAATTCACATGCGTTAACCCATCAATATATATATATATATATATATATATATATATATATATATATATATATATATAATATATATATATATATATATATATATATATACAGATATATAACATATGTGTATGTCCAGTGCTCCCGTTACGTGCCATTTTGCTTTACGAGCTTTTGTCATCAATTCTGATGCCAGTAAATACGCAAACCCAGGGGTAATAAATCAAAAGTTGTTCAGTTTACTGCATAAATCGTAAAGTAACATGTTTAAAAGATATTTTGCAGACATAAATATCATTGGGAAATATATTCATATCTATGTAAAAATCATTATGGCTATTTCATTTGTCGGTTATACAAAGTCTCTCATGAACAATTGTCGCTGAGAATGGCTCTTTCCAATGGCTTGTATTGCATTGTAAACATATTTATTTCATAACTGGATTACCCAGTTGCCACATGCATGGCTAATCGAGGGGTTCTCCAGACATACAGAAACGCACAAAATTATATACAAAACACACAGGATCATACACAAAATACTGTTTCCAAGCAGACTTCAAGCAAGTGGTCCCATACATCAGTTATAAGGAGATAGTTCGTACCTATAGGTATCAGTTGACAAAACGTCTTGTCTGAGAACGCACAAAAATGTTATGGGATTCATCCGAAAGGTCAGCGCTACCACTGAACATAATTTCAATGAGTCTATCAGCGAGAAGATTAAATGGCAAATTTGGGTGAACACCAGGAGCAAATTTATTAGTACCCAGACCTCAGCAGTTTAAGTCTAGGTAGTCCATGGAGGGGACAAAACAGGAAAAAGTGACTTGGATCTTCCTTTAATTGGTTGCGCGGGCAAACTGCAAAGGGCAAAATGTTTCTATGAAATAACAATTGTTCTAATTAGAACGTCCAAGGCGCAGTTCCGTGTGCATAATATTAGCAAAATGATCGCCAAGCGGATGTTTGCTTTGTCTGTTGTACGAAGTCTCTCATGAACCTATTGTCGCTGAGAATTGTTCTTTCCAATGTCTTGTAAACAGGACCATAAGTTTGCCAACCTACTATAATAATAGCAAGATCGTGTTCAATTGATAATAATTTTACATGAAATGTTAGTAATTGGGCCGTAGGCATATTTTATTCGTCATTTTATCAAATTTTCAAAGTCCTAGCTCATTGCTGGAGGACATCAATCAAAACAACATAACAGGTTCAACGTCAAACGAAAAAGGCAATAGTACCAAGGTCCAAAACGAAATAAGGACCGAGAAAAAATGTACCAGAATAAAAAATCTGGCAGTATGAGCCAAAGCAGTAATTTGCGTATTTACCTGCAACACAGTCGAAGACAGATGCTCTCCCCCCCCCCCCCCCCCCCATCCCACTTTATGCAATCTGAAGAAAACTGGAAAGTTGGTCTATTCCAGGTGGTCATGTTCGGATTGTTACCTTTCCAAAGGCAAAGTAGTTCTCACATCTGTGGAAGCTTGTCTAAGACGAGTGAGTTATCATACCACAGAAGCGTCAATACTTTCAGCAACCGCATTTTAACACCTTCAAAGTCTCGAAATGAATGCCGATGCACGATGGCAAGTTTATAATATAAAAATAGATTGCTAGATTACTTCAGCGTTGTATTGCATGAATGCATCTAGCTCAGCCATTGTAGCCTATATGTCCTGGCACTGATTGTGTCGGTGAATGTTTTGATATATTTTCAGCTGGTGTCAAATACACTACTCAGTTCGCCGACCTTGTGCTGGCAGTAGAAAAGATTCAACTTACGGCTGATATTCTACTTCTCATATATAGACACACCATTTACGGCGTTCTGTTTGCAAGCTAGGGAACCAGTCTGTTTAAAACCTACGCCACCTAGTGACAATTAAACAAATGCTACTTCAAAGGTCGTACATATCAGTGCTAGGTGGGTCTAAACCTGGAGTTTCTTGTGGTTTTATTGTTTCATGCTGTGGTAGAAGCTTCCTATGCCTGGGGAGGGAGCTTTGACTCCAATCCTGGCCTTAAATAGCGACCACGATAAACAAACATAATTAAATCTCGAATCTCGTCTCAAGTTGCACGTACTTTGCTGACAAAAAAAAATGATATTGAATTAGGAAATAAATAATAAGGCTTTGATCAAGTAAGTCTTTGAATTAATCACCTTTGTGGTTGCTCGTTATCAATGCAAATTGCCAGTTTTCAGCTGGCTGGAGTTGTGTGTATTTATAGCCTTGTGTACCGAGTGTTTATTGACTTGTCAACAACCGCTGTTTTTGCAGCTGCACTTAGAGGGTGAATCCACATACGAGGAAAAGCTGATCCACATTTCATAGAATGTAACTGGTATTCTATTTTATGCATAGCTCTGTGTTGTGACTATTAAAGAACCAGTATGGTGTTGTCTGAAATTAAACGTCGCGTCGTGATACTTGACAAAATAATTCAGGACGATTCAAAGAATAAAGCTAATGACTACATGCCTTATTGATGGGCCCAATTGGGACAACGTGCAAATTGCCCTTGTTTTAAACACAATAGACTGTCAACGCCGAGTCCGCTTGAAGTACACTTTGCACATGCAGTACAGCGGCTAGCAGGTGGTTTTAGCTGCAGGATCTGTCTCGTCAAACACAAGAAAAAACAATGCTTGGTTTATTGAAGCCATGCTGATGACAATTAATTATCCTTCTCTGAGTTTTCATGTTCCTCAGTGCAGTGATGGGGGAGAGATTTATGTCCAGGAAAAAAAAACCAACATGGTAATCTATGAGCTACGTTTCCTGCAAAGCGACTTTGACATGTTGTATCAGTTATTTGGTAGAAATGATTCATCTCGAGCACAGATACAGCCCCAGTTATCTTGGCCTGATCAGTCACGGGTGCATAACTATGCAGTGGGCACAACAAAGGACCCACAAAGGCACCTCTCAATTCCATCAACGACCATAAAATAATTCTGTTCAGGGGAAATTGTGTGTACTTCCAAGGGTATCGTCAGCAGGAAGACGCCACGTTTTGGCAGCCTAGGGCAAAACAGCTCCTTGCATTACCTTAAAAACTCTGGCCCCGGAGGCGGGCAGGGGCTGTGCGGAGAGCACCAGGGTCGTGTGTTGTTCCCCTACCTTGAAATACTCCCCAGTCACCTGCTAACTTGTATTTACTATTGTGACCTGCGTACTATTTGATGTCCATCTCAAGTTTCCTCATCCGTCCGCCTTGAGTGACACGTGACATGTATGGCCTGGGGCTTTACAGTAAGATATCATCGATTTAGGGAGGGCGTTGGATCAGTTCCAACTTTAATAGAGTTTATCTAAACATAGCTAAATGGAAGAGGAAATGATAACTGCTTACTATATCGTGATTTTCTGCAGCGTAAGCGTATTCTGATTTATTGAGTTTTTAGTTTATTTTTTTTCTTTTTTGCTATCGCGACCAATAAAGTCATCACTTTCAATACAGCTTGCTGCAAACTTTTCATAAAAGGTCCACATGTTTTTGTTCATATTTGCTTATGTAATTGGTTCTTTACCTAATGCCATTGTTACTTGATAGTAAGCTCTGTTTTGTTGCTGTGCCAAAAGTGTAAATAAATAAATAAATTAAATAAATAAATAAATAAATAAATAAATGAATGAATGAATGAATGAATGAATGAATGAATGAATGAATGAATGAATAAATAAATAAATAAATAAATAAATAAATAAATAAATAAATAAGCAAACTCTTCCTTATCAAACTAGATATCAAAACGATAAATTTCTCAGGAGCCCTTGTCTTCGCCCTATATGTACTACATGGAACTGTTCTCTTTGTCTGTTTTCAGTTTTAACATGCAAGCATATGTGGATTCAAACACTTTCTGTCTTGCTGAACCTCCGTGCTCCTTGCGAAATCAGTTAATTAATAGATCCGTGAAGAAATCAAATATACGTGTTTTATGCTTCAGGCCAAATGCGTGATTATTGCAGGAAAAAAGTGCATCGGTGATTAACAAAACACGATGTCTGCGCCATTTTGTACTGTCATTATTAAATTTGGAGACTCGTTATTAGCAAAGCGATGTGGTTACATTACAATTATTATTAAGTGCACGGCGTAGAATGCAAAACACATGGAAATTCTGGACCATAATTATGTGATCTGGTTGATTATGGTGCTAATTGCCAAATGAATATAATGTGTTCAACAGTGTTTTGCCCTAGGCACTGTAAAGGCCATTCTAAGCCTATTCTCAGTTTGGTGAGCGACCCGTGTTTTTCAGCCTGCCTCCATGAAGATGAGCTCAGGGAGAAGCCATTTTTCTGGGTATCTTAGATCATAGATCCTGCGCTCGAGGATCTGTGTTAATGTACTATATTATAAGAATGTTTAAAAGTTATCTGTGCTGTAAGCCAGCTTATTGGTGGCTTACGTTGTAGGTTAATTGCCCCTACCTTGATGACTGTTGCTTGTGGCCTCAGAGGCTGCCTTGTGTTTACTCTGTTATCTGTACTAACAAAGTCATGATGGTCGTCTCGTGTACATTTCTATGGACATTCTCCGTACATTCATTCTTCTGTCAACACACCGATACAAAACTTTGCCCTTCGGTTGCATAATGCTTAAATGAAATCAAAGCCATCTTTTTAAAAGCCAATATTGCCCTTAATGGGAAATATCTGGGTTCTGTATGGCATAACCTTGTTCGCATGCTCAGGTGAAAAGAAAATTTTCACCTGGCCAGTGTTCTCATTTTCAATACACACACACACACACACACACACACACACACACACACACAGTATATATATATATATATATATATATATATATATATATATATATATATATATATATATATATATATAAATTCACACCCATGCGAAGAAGAGTGTAACGCAATAATAAACATTACTGTGGGCCCATCCTTTTCCTTTAATTCATCACTTGTTGCATCCGAAGGCAACTTTTATATCGAATGTTGTTTTGTCCATTATAAATGTAGTCTTGTATTCTTTTAATTGCTCACTGTTACTTCTATTTTCTGTGCCGATGTTGCACGATGAAGTTAAAAATCTTAACAGCCAATATGTAACGATGCTAGAAAAAAGTATCATTCAACGCTTACTATTTAATAACATCATGGTTATTGGTGCCCTTCATTCCTTTTTTTAGGGCATGTCGCTCTTTTTTCCGACAAATTAATCTAGCCCTCACATTTTTCACATCTCTCTGTTTTCTGTGTTGTTTAATGCCCCAGTCATTTCTATGGTTCATGCATTGCCAATTTAGTATGAATTTCAAAGTTATACGGTTTATCAAATAGTTGACAACTGCATTGAGCGACCTGATGCAACCTTGCGACTCAAATAGATGTATTCACATGCCAAAGTGGCACTGTGGTCCTACATATGTCTTGAAATACAGGTGTGATACAAACAAGACCAGGTGAGCATACCTGGAGGCTTAGAGAGACACGCCTTCACGCCCAGTGTGTAAGGAACGTCGCCGGGGAGATGGTGGTTATTCCCCGTGGATGGGACTCCCGCCGGGATAATACCTGTCATGCCGCGGCATCTTTTGTTCTTTTGCTGCTGGACCGTGATAGGCCGGGCCGCTTACCTGACAAGATGTGATGTAAGCAGAGAGAATTACCCGCAGAGAGCCAGCAAAGAGATCTAACTCATTAAAAGAACCAGAGTCGATCAGACCCTCCGGGCAATGGCTGTCAAACTTAGCTCGATGAAATGGGTAAATGTTTACAAACTAGTCTTAAATTACACAGCAAAGAGGTCGGAACAAGCAACGTTCAGGTCCGTAGAAGCGTACCAGAGTGCATATTAGTTTGACAGAATGCCCTCACAACAGGTGAAGTTGCGGCATGTGATGGGAACGCCCTAAACATAGTGGAACCTGAAGCAAGATTTATCAAGAAGTTTTGATTATGCAGACACATCGTTCTGTGACTTATCGATGTATGCATCTGCCTGGCTAAAGGCTGTATCGATGCCTCTCCTTCATGACCAAGGACCTGCACCTATCACGTAGTCTATCCTTCATTTGATACTTTAATATGGGCATAGGTTTTTTATGCATAAAATACAATAGTTAGTAGCCCACAGTAGGTGTTGTTTAGCATCCTTGGTAAAATTATAACACTAAGGTGGAGGGGGTAAAGGGGGGCCTTGTACACTGTTACAAGTAATAATTTTGTCCTAGTGCAAGATACAGAAAAGAGTAAAAATGTACAAGTAATGGTTGGTACGAAGTACGTAAATTTAAAAGGCTTCCAGTACGTAGTATGGCGAATAAAAATGCCCAGCGCGCCAGTACGGACTACCTCTTAACCCCCCGCCCCCGCTAATGTTTGTACAATTCGTGAATTATTCATAAATGTATTAAAGGAATGTGTATATATACAATTTATATTACCCATTCGGTATATTGTAAGTCAGAATATCTCCCAAAGTTGATAAGACAGAAGTTGTTCCAGAGCTGGGCAGATAAAACCAGCGCTCATGGTAATACTCTCTATACCCCTTTTTTACACTCAAAACACCTAGATGTTGATTGTGGGACCATAGACTCTGACATGAAATTTCGGGTGTTGTGTTGCTGTAAATTATATCTCAAGATATAATACAGGTCGATGTGTCAATACGGCTCGACCATTGGTCATTCACTGAGAAAAGAGGACATTGGCTTCATTGAGAGTAGCTGAAAGCCAAGTCGTGTAGAGCTGGGCGTTCAACGTATAAGAATGATAAATAACTAGATTCAATCAAATAATCAATGTAATCATGAAATCAATCCAATATTGACTGTTCCGCACATCGTGATTATTTTGGATACATTTTATTTCATACTTTACTATCTTATAACAAGATTGAGTATTAATATATAGTTACGCATTCGTCTTTAATATTTAACTGCAAAGAATGCAATGCATGCCCAATCCTTTTTCATGAAGTGAACATTTGTGAACCATATACTATGTATTTTTTTCCTAATTACGCTACGTTCTTTATTGCCTGCTTAGAAGGTTAATCCTGATTGAAACTTATTATGAAGGCAAAAGCCACCAAGAAGATAAGTGGCCGTGAAAGGCCAAAACAGAGACAAGAATCGACACTTCATAAACGTAAACCAAAGACTGTCCAGAGGTTGTCTCCAATGTAAACACATTGCTTCCGTACTTTCTGGCCGGGAGATTGCCGGTCTTTGCTGGCCGACCAGGAGGGGCAAAGCCAGTAACGCCCGGCAAGCAGTCTGATCCTCTGGCAATTCGGGGAAGATTGCATGCCAATAACAGTACAAACGGTAAGACCTGTGGAGTTCATGCTTTGGTAATGCTGAAGATACACTTCAGTGTGCTTACTCAAGTGATGAATACAGTACACAACTCCATTGTGCAGAGTATTCTGTGGAACCCATGGTTCCTTTTGTGATGTTCTACTTATAGACCTTTCCTGCGTAGGAAAAGTCTGCTCCACTAATGTTAACTGGGGAGCAGGCTCTGAGAGCGCTACACAGAAGGTCGCTTTGCAAGCAGTGATGGATGATGCTCTACTGGAACCACAGAACACACAAAGCGCTCGTTAACCCAGCCGATATTCTGGTAGAAATACAGGGTTAAATTTGAATCCCACTCCGAATGTGTAGAGTGCGTCTATTTGTATATATCGCAGCCGAAATTCAGTTCTTTGAAACAATCTTACCTATTTTGGCATTTACAAAATGCAGGACAATATCTCTTACCAAGTCGAAGAGAGTTTGAGCACCTGAGGTTGCCCGTGTCATTCACCTTGTGGACCCCTAAGGGAGCACGTGTCGAGACGCCTTTCCCAGGTGCATGATCTTACTGGCTTCCTGTTCTAAGCCACTGGCCTTTCCAATTAAGTTCGGTCATAGCCCACTATCTGACGATGTAGCGTTGCCAGGGAGACCCAGATGCGATCAGCATTAAAACGAACAACTTGAAAAGGATCCACAAAACTAATTCAGCTGTCTTTTGTTGGCTTGCTGATGAGGCAGTGAGGAGTGATGGAGACAATTCCGACTATGTCGACACACAGTCTCTCACATCTCTTGGACCGTATGCCGTGGGATGCAGACTTCAGTCCATATTCTTTAGCTTCTGTCCAGATTTGTCAGGGTGTCTTAAGGAGATAGCTACTCCAAAGGGGACAGCATTGAAGATTCCTGTACTTGAGGTCTATGGGGTCATGACCTTGTGCCATTGGTCATGTCTTTCGCCAATGTCCTCAATCCTTCATGAACAAATACCTGTGGGACTCTGACTCACTTTGGCAAATCTGGGCAACCAAACAAAATAATCGGGATAGACAGGATAAAATTTCCCTGCTTAGCTGTCATCTTAAAGTCTCACATTTACAGTGGGGTTCCCAATATATTCTCTACTTCAAAGTTTTAGACAAAACACTTGATGCTGCCTCTCTTTTTGATCGCTAGAGAACGGCTAGAGCTGGATCCATAGAGCGTGGTAATGAGAAACAAATATGGTCGAGGGATGATATTAGGAAGCATAAGGTGATTTTTCTTCCCACCTGTTTTGCTGAATAAGAAAGGTAATTTCCATCATTTGGCAATGAAATAAAGACAATAGTCCCATGTACACTCCCCCTAGCGAATATCTTTAATAGAGGTGCGTGGTATATATATATATATATATATATATATATATATATATATATATATATATATATATATATATATATTTATATTTATATATAATGTACATAAAAGCTGAAGTATCGCCCCAGAAGTTCTGTTGTTTGATGTATGCACTGCAGAATGATGAAAGTCATCCCATATACACTGGAATCTTCTTATTAAGACCACCTTAGGGAATGGCAAATGTGTTCTTAATAGCAGAGTGGTCTTAATTGGGGATTTAATTCAAATAAATGATATTCTTAACAAGGTGGTGATTCCCGTAGTCAATGTTTATGGCACTAAAATTATTGTCTCCTTATCGATATTTTCCACGACAACAGATTTGGAACCAGAAAAATTTGATTTGCTTGTCAGCAAGTCAGTGTGAGTGCCTAGAAAACTTTGAAAGATTACCTAATCAGTATTTATTTAACTCCTGCAACAATATTTTTATGTGGCTATGTTAAAAACCTATAAATTGAATTTGAAAAGGGACCTCAATTTATTAGTTTTGAAGCTATTCACGATCTTAATTTTGTGTATTTGCAAAAAGTATAGACCCATATCTTTTACATGGATTGCAAAGCAGGCCAATCCTGTATTAATCACTCTCCATGGCTCCAGATCGTGGCTTATACTTCCTACATACATGTTTGTGTATTTGCCTAATTTGATACATCAAACTACCATACCTTGAATTCATGGTTCATTGAATGCAACTATCCTGCGAATCTATCAACTGAAGTTTGAATGATGCCTCTGCCTATAGTAGTTTTGCAGTTATTCAGAATGTAAATTTTGTGTATTCACCTTGCTTGCATGAATTAAAATGCTACAACTTTTGTTCATGTTTCATTGGATGCAGCTATATCACGAACCCACAAATTGAAGCTGGAATGACACCTCTGTCTGCAAGACTTTGAATGTTATTCAAGAATTCAATCTTGTGTATTAACCTTATTTGCATAAATCAAAATTCATGATTCATTGGATGCGGCTATGTCAGAAACCTACAAACTGAAGTTGGATGACACCTCTATTTATAACAGTTTTTAGAGATATTCAACTTTTAAATGTTTCAAGTGTTACTAATTAGCATACTTTCAAATGCTACAGTTTTTGTTCACTGTCCTTTAGATTGACACGCGTTACAAACCTGTATGTACTACTTTAAATTTTGTGTCTATCTGTAATAGGTTGGAGGACACGGAGCTTTTAAAATTTTAATTGTCCCTAATTTACATAATTTTTACATAACATTTAAATGTGATGCTTAACCCATTTATACTACGAAGTAAAGATTACTACATCAACACCAGATTCTTATGTTTTGTAAATCTGAGGCAGAAAAGGATTGCAACAAGTGAAACATGTATACATTGATATATATATATATATATATATATATATATATATATATATATATATATATATATATATATATATATGTATTTATAAGTACTTGTATTTGAGTTTCACTATTTGCAGGAACATAAAAATATTTGTGTGACAATCTCTACTAATACCAATCATTAGGTTCACCCAACCCACTGTCATACAAAACATTCAACTTCACATAGCTCTTACAGAGATCTATTTGTTTACATTTGAGTGTCATCAGCCTGAATATATTTGCAAACTGAAGTTGTAAGTTTGCACAGGCAACATTCAACTTCACATGGCTGCTAACAAAACTCTATACCATGGTACATTTACATGTTCAACAATCTACTAAAAGTCTGGAAAAACTTAAGCTGCAAGTTCACACAGGCTGAACAGGGATGAAATAAGATGAATCTTTGATGGACATGGACAGTGTTTACAAAGGCTAGGAAACAATGTTATATATATTTAACTGCTTAGCAAATGACACTGCAGGGTCCAGAAATACAACAGCTATGTGAGATATGCCTGCTCCAATATACCCACTGACCCTGACCAAAATCCTTCCATATTACAGTTGGTTACAGGGAGTTTGGATCTGTGTTCGGTGATTTCTGGTAGTTGATCTGGATCTGAACCAAACTTTGGTTCATATTTCATTGGATGCTGCTGTGTCACTAACCCATCAATTGTAGTTGAAATGGCAACTCTCAAATGATGATGATGATGATGATGATGATGATGATGATGATGATGATGATGATGATGATGATGATGATGATGATATGTAAAGATGCCCCCCTGTGTGGTACCTTTCAGTCAGCACAGTTTATTGTGATGGGGAGTCACACCAAGGGGGTTTCAGACTTTGTAACCTGCTTGGGGAAGGGGGCTTTGTAACACAATGCAGACAAGTTTACTCTACCAACACAGCCAATCTCCCTGGGGATTGAAGGATAAGCCCAGAGCACTGGGCACTGGCACTACTGCCTGGGTACTGATAGGTATGGAGGCCAGGATTTCACATGTCAATTATCTTTGGTTGCATTACAGCCTGGCGAAAATATGTCGGATTTATGTGTATTCCGAGGAAATTCATTGACAGAGTTATGGCTGGCTGAAAATTTCAAAGGTCCAAATAACCTTGACCTTTGATCTTTAGAAATCCCATGTACATTACAAAAATATGCAGTATTGCAATACCCACAATTTGGGTCCAGCATAGTTAAAATTGGATGAATATTTCAAAGATCCAAAGGACCTGGACCTTTAGAGGTCACATGCAAATTACAAAAATGTTCACTGTTACAATATCTGCAATGTGAGCCCAACATGATCAAAAGTGGATAAGAATTGAGCAAGTTATGGCTAGAAGAAAATTTCAAATGGCAAAATGACCTTGACCTTTGACCTTTAGAGGTCACATGTAAATTAAAAAAAATGAGCAATATTACAAATATATTATTCAAGTTCGATTGGCTACATGTACCTATGATAGTTTCAGAGTTATTCAGGATTCAAATTTTCAAATGGCCCTAATTTGCATTTTTTTTTTCCGAAATCATTACCCCTATTCATAAAAAGATAAAACATGTCTGGAGCTGTAATCGTCGCAGGTTTGGGGTTTCCAAATGTGAGAGTGTCCAAGAAGATTTCCAAGACAAAGCTGCTAGTAGAGATGAAGGAAAGAAATAAGGAAACCCAAGAAAAGCAGAATGTCCATGTTGGCACACAGACATAATAAAGATACAAAATGAGAAATGTGAGTCATCTGTGACAGACAAATTTATAGACAGGAGACACTCGAAGAAATGCAGCCCTTTCCTTCAGCAATACTGATATAGCACAGTAAGAAGAAAGTTCGGGTTAAATAACCATCTTCTATCCCAACCAGTTGATCATGGCTGTACACTCCGTAATTCCCACTTTACTTTATAATAAATTGCAATTCAGATATTACAGAAAGGGTGTTTACAATAGCGTATAAAGGTGGGTTTGGGATTAATGGGATACGTTTCACATCACGGTAACAAGGGAAAGTTGATAATGCCATCGTGTCTTGACAATGAAAGAGTTAACAGTATTTCTTGGTAAAATAATTACATTATAGGGAAATAAAATACCGCTTTGGAAATATACTTGAGAGCCGATTTCGGTCTTGGTAGCATGCAGTCGCATATCATGAGCTTGTAATACTGTACAGTATAAAGCAGTCACGATAGCTGTATCTGTCACATCTATTTATATCTGTGTGCCAACACAGACATACTTGTTTTGTAGGAATTCTTTTTCTTTCTTTCTTTCTTTCTTTCTTTCTTTCTTTCTTTCTTTCTTTCTTTCTTTCTTTCTTTCTTTCTTTCTTTCTTTCTTTCTTTCTTCTTTCACTCTTCTTTACCAATGAATTTGTCGGACACATTTCTCTGACACTTTTATACAAAGAAACTCCAAACTTGGTATGCTTGTACCTTCATACAAGGAGTTTTGCCTTTTAATCCAGAAGAATAAAGATGCTTAAAATTGTGCAAATTAGGGGCATGCGAAATGTTAAATTTTGAATATTTTAAAAAGTACAATAGATAGATATGTCATACCCATTTGGACTAGTGGGTTATTGACCATTGCGCATGTAATGAGTCTGAAACAAAAGTTGCAGCAATTTAAATTATGCTCTCTGACACTTTTATACAAAGAAACTCCAAACTTGGTATGCTTGTACCTTCATACAAGGAGTTTTGCCTTTTAATCCAGAAGAATAAAGATGCTTAAAATTGTGCAAATTAGGGGCATGCGAAATGTTAAATTTTGAATATTTTAAAAAGTACAATAGATAGATATGTCATACCCATTTGAACTAGTGGGTTATTGACCATTGCGCATGTAATGAGTCTGAAACAAAAGTTGCAGCAATTTAAATTATGCTAATTAGCATTATGAGTATTTTCCATCATTCAAGAGATAAGTTGAAGGCATTGAAGAAAAACTTGGAGCTTGTTACACTGTGGCTGCCTTGTGTCAAATGTGGGTTCACAACATTGTTCCAGAAAACCAGTTGATTACGCTAACTGGTCATATCTGTTATATACTATGGTACTCAAGTTCCCATTGTATACTTTCGTAACATTGCCGTACCGATCATACACTGTAGTACTGAACTACCCATTGTACACTGTTGTAACATTGTGGTACCCACCATACACTTAGTACTGAAGAGCCATTTGTACACTGTCGTAACACTGTCGTACAGTTCATACATTGTAGTACTGAAATACCAATTGTACATTGACATATCAATAAGCTTTGAACACACACACTGATTTTCTACACAGCAAATCATCTTTTCTAGTTTTCTTTCTTTCTTTACGGGAAAAAATGGCCGACATTTTTCATTTGAAAACTGTTGTACGTAGAAACTCCAGACTTGGCATGATTATACTTCCATACATGGAGTCTTGTGTTTTTGTAAAGAAGTTCAATGGTTATAAAAATTATGCAAATTAGTGCCAATTGAAAATTGAAATCTTGAATATCTCCAAAAGTACTATAAGTTCAGGTGTACATGCCAACCTCAATTAATATGTTTGTAAGACAACACATTTTTGTATTTTACATGTGACCTCTAAAGGTCAAAGATCAAGGTCATTTGGACCTTTGAAATTTTGACCCAGCCCTGACTCTGTCAATTTTTACCGAATTTTAACCATGTTGGGACCAAAATTGCAGGTATTGCAACGGTGCACATTTTTTATAATTTTGTTTGTGACCTCTAAAGAACAAAGGTGAAGGTCATTTGGACCTTGGAAATTTTCATCCAGTCATAACGCAGCCAATTCCCGCCCAATTCTAATCTAGTTGGATTCAAATGGTACGTATTGCAGCACTGCACATTTTGTAATTAAAATATAACCTCTAAAGTTCAATGGTCAAGGTCATTTGGTCGTTTGTAAGTTTCATCTGGCCACAACTTGGTCAATTTTTATCTGATTTGATTGATGTTGGGCTTAAGTTGTAGGTTTTATAACAATGTAATTTTTTGTAAATTACATGTGACCTCTACAGGTCAAAGGTCAGGACCATTTGAAAATTTTCATCTAGTCATAAGCTTCATGGAATACGTAGTCACAAAGGACATAAGATGTAACATCTAATATTTACAACTTTTGAAGGCACACAGACAGATTTCCTTGGAGGCAAACCTTCTTTTCTAATTTACTTTGTTTTCAGTGTCCGTTGAAAGAGAACAGAAAGTATATCTTGATTTTGACTGAGAGTTTGGAGATATATGCATTTACAAACCTGTCCATGTGCTTATGTGTCATTCGCTTTCGCCCTCCATACGAGACCAGTCTCCATACCCCTGTCAGGATACATCAGTTTACTTTAAGCGGCCCCCTTGTGTCCGTTGTTTTACGGGACACTTTATTTTTTCAAAGTCCCATGCGGAGTCTCAGAAGACAGGTTCTACTTTATCAAAGTACCTTGCATCGATTTTGTTCACGTTAAGGTTTGACAAAAGTTGTATGCGGTGAATTATTCTACATCGGTCAACTTTGGCAGCAATGTCAGCCTTAATATTATTACATGTACTTATGGGGCTTGGTAACTCTATGGCATGGCAAACCTAATATCGCATAATCACGAGGTTACAAATTTGGGTATTAACTTTGTATTGACTTTGTACTTCTTAGCCATATTGATCATGTTAAGAAAACCAGCATAAAAGGTTAATGAGTTAAATTAGTGGGACGCGTTATGCTTTTATGATTTTGCGATGTCATATACGCAATTGTGATATCGAAATAGGCAATTACTTTGTAAGCGTTTTTTGATCGGTTTTCATAGCCACAGATGTATGGTCAACTGCATCGTATGTAAAATTAATACTTCGGTTAATAAGGACGGGGTTAACGGGTTGAACAAAAGTGTTGAATTGACAGGACATTTCGCCGATTTTCCTCTTCCATTCCTTCCCCGGGTAAAGATCCTGATTTGTGCATTTAACACTGAGTACCGGTTTTGGTAAGCTTGTCTGCTATTCACATTCACTTAAAGTGAATGTGAATGAGCATTCAGTGCTCACAGCACTGATTTAATGACGACAGACGCATCATAGACTTACCCTAGTCTATTGTACCCCGTGTCAAAGGGGGTAATTATGAACCAGAGCAAAGAATGGTTTACCGCACCTCTATACTTTATATATATTATACATATATATATTATATATATAATATATATATCTATATCTATCTACCTATCTATCTATCTATCTATCTATCTATCTATCTATCTATCTATCTATCTATCTATCTATCTATCTATCTATATATATATATGGTAGTTCTGGGCCCAGAGCACTAGTGATCTTATATTCATTATTCAACACTTTATTCTGTTAGCTTTCAATGTTTTAGTTCCTCTTTTTGACTGCGGGACGATTGATCCTCTGGAACGGAGTCAAGAGCTTCGGGACAACCAATCACCGTTATCATTCCTGATTTAAAGAAGAAAATATGCAAAATGTACGACACCTGCTCTTTTTACAAGTAATCTTGAATGGGAAAAGTTGTCTACCGATACATCGGTATCATATGCCTCAGGGTTAATCCACAGATGAGAAGAGAGGCTTATAGGGAGACGTGTGTTTTATGACTTCTAGACCAGACCTTCAGGTTCACAAAATTACGATGGATGGCGGAGGCTGTGTGGTAGCAAAGTAACAGACCACTGAGCGTGCTTTAACAGGCAAATAAATGTGACTTTACCATGCCGTTACAGGTGACCCATATTTTATCCTATCGGTTCTTAGTATGTTTGAAAGGTCAGTGATTCGTATCTAGCTTATCATTTATTGTCTATTACTTTGCTTTAGTGCCTCCAAAGGTTTCCTGAATATTTGACTCCTTTAGGTTATGAATGAAGCACGTCTCTGATAGGTGGCACCACAAGTGGCTGCTCCCAGGTATCCACTAGTTGTTGGTTGAGACACTTGGCGGATAAACAAATTCTTATTCATCTGCCAAAATGTCATTTAAAACAGGAAGGAGGTGCTGACACATAGAAGAATATTGTGTCTGACGTGCCCTGTTGTCAATTGTCTTGCTCATCGGTGGCAGACTATGTGTCATTGCGCGCCAAAGAAGGATGAGACTCTAGAAGGCCTGGCTAAGCACGAAAAGCTTGGTTCACAGCACCTCGGGACAGAAATACACTTTTAGGGATACCTTGATCCCCAACGCTGCAGAAAGGAAAAAATATACTAGGCTATATACTATATAAAGGCAAAACACACATACGAAAGGAAAAAAAAAAAACAAAGAAAACAAAACCACTGCGAAGCGACATTGTGAAGTTTTGCATCATTATTGTCGAGAGCAGGTAGTTTTTAAACACAAATATTTCGTTCAGTAAAACTGTATTGTCTCTTGGGGTAAAGCAATGTAGTTTTATCAATTTTGACTTTGGGGAGCTACCATATTCCTGTTAATTTGAGCTCTATCTGTCGATGAATTAAATTTTACCGAAATATTTAATGTAATTTTAAATATTATCGACTAATGAAACATATAAAAACCAAACAGATGTTTAATTACAAATTACGGTTTATTTGATTTTAAATATAACTTTTTTAAGTTGCGCACTTTATTCCGCATTTCCTTTAATGGGAATTCTCTCTCATTTGTCACATTTTCCCCATATTATCACTCATATATGCCACATGTTTATTTGGCTGTGTCAGATTTTCCATTCAAATACAGTAAAATAAATGGGGGGGGGGTAGATATTCAGGATTATTCTCTGAAGTGTGTTACTTGGGGCCTTTAATGCCATGAAAAACTGACATCTCTTTATTTAAAGTGCTTCATAACGTATTTGCAACAATTCAAATATATAAAATGCTCATTGGAGCAGCAAAATATATGGGGGGGGGGTTATGTGTAAACAACAACAAAATTCTGTTATCAATCAAAAGCATGAAAAGTATGGTTACCAAAATTGCTCCCAGTGGATTCCATCGCTGCTGATTTTTTGTGTAAAATGGCTTCACTGTGACAAAAAATATCTTTATTTTTGAAATATTTAATATTTATGGTGACCACATGGATCTGTGGGTGTTAACTTTGGCTAGGCTACTGAATAGAGTCCACATTATAACCATCCGTCCTAATATTTGCAAGTTAACATATTGCAACAGGGACTATGTAAATATAAATGTAAGCTATGTCCCAAATTTGGGCGGTAGATTAAGTAAAATGGCTAAAAAATCGCACTTGGAAAAAAGGAAAACTGTTCATAGTAAAACACCTTCATGTAAGGAAAAAAGGAAGAACATTTTCATTCCCGGGAGAGCCATCTTCTGGATCCCCCCCCCCCATTTCCTTATAAATCCCTAGATCCACCTTTACGTAAATGCATGCACGGTACATGTTGACTTCTGTTCGTTTAGACCAAAGAGTAGGATGGAAAAAGAAATATTTTGAATGAAAATGTTTTTCCAGTAGCTCTGACATACTGAGATTTAACTTGATGAAGTTACCGAAACTTCAGTTATGTATGTGCGTGACTCACACAATTATAAAATTAATTGTCTGTTAAGGCATAATGTGCCAATATCCACCTCATAATTTTAAGAAAATGGAGCTCACAGATTATGGCCAGAAGATCAATGGCCCGGTGGGGGGGGGGATGTAAGGGACTCTTTCGCTGCATACAGATCTTCCTTCAGTTTCGAGCATTTCGAAATTGACAAACGCCAACAAATATTAAACCAGCGCTGTAGCCTGAGCGATATAGTGGCAGGACATTGCATTGCTGACGCAGGGCATTGATTGTAACCATAAAGAACAGTAGAGGTAGAACGATTTTGAATTGCTCGATCGTTGAAAATGCGCGCAAATCGTTGGCTTGACACATGAACTCAGTCATCAGAATAGACAGCTTTGATTGATTTGGAACAAGACTGGTAGCCTGCTCCGTGCTTTTGGCCATCCCATAGTGTCAACCGAAGTAAATCGTTCGAGCAACCTCTTAAAAGTACCAAACGCCAGGTATACGAGCCTAGGGAATACCTGGGCTAAATACCTGCTGTGACATTATGTAATTCTGAAATTCGCATTAGAGCCTGATTGATTGCTCTGGCCTCCTGTGGCTAGCTAATAATTTTCTATTACATCAGTAATCCCGGTCCTCTTACCCATATGCTCTGCCACAAACACCAAATTACATTCAGTCCCATTTCACGGGCCCTTACGTTCGGAATCGCCGATATTGAGACGTTTAAGAGAGACCTCCCAAAGATCATCTAGTGGGTTCCCTTTGAAGTGGTACACTGAGACTAGCTACTTGTTAACCTTGGTTAGCTTTTGACATAATTGTAATGGTACTTTATCATGGTGCAATATAACTGTGCAAATATATTCCAACTGCATCGTAAACTTAGTACAGATGCATTCCAGATGGATTGAATTGAACGCAAACATTTAAAAACCGCACATAAGGGCTTAACGTGCCTTCAAAATGTGTGAATATCCATGTTATGACTTTGAATAAAACATTGATACGCTGCTTAGGATTGTCATTCAAAGCCTGACTTTTCACAGCATCTTCCATACAAGCAACCCCGAAGGACGGTTTCGTAAATTAATTTGAAAACGTTCTTTGATTGATTTTTGCAGGTGTTATAAGATTTGCAGTTTCATTCTCCCTTGCAGATTATGGTGAAAAAGGATACATACCCCCTATAGTATTGCTTCAAACCATGTATTGCTAAGTAGCCTCCACGTTCACTATAGCATGGAAACAGATCCGTATTTGTGGATTTTCACACAACAATGACTGTGGCATTATTTCTGGAATATAAAGGATAAATTTATCTCAGAGTTGATCCAGAATGTAATACGGAAATGAGACATCACTGTGAAAACATTATTCATAACATCCAACATGCAGTCTGCCTCCTTGGTTCTATCAACATTTCCTTTAAATTTCTAAGGGCCAATCTTGGTTACAGAACTTTGCTACCTAGAGTAGAGTAGGGGGGGTTATGGAAGCCACATCGATGTGTTTCAACAGACGTGTTACTGCTGAATGCATGATCTGTTTAGGAAATAGACTGTAGCATGGAGAATAGAAGCAATACTTATTCCCTGGATCTTTTTGGAAAGAGTGAATTAACAAGGAATATTAGACCAATATATTCAGAGTATTCTTCGATACATCAGATGTAAAAGATAGATTGAAAATACCATTATCAACTTCAATATGTTAATAAGAGCGGTAGTATTTACTATGTGAAAATTAAGTGTGTGTATAATTTCAACCCATTTAGTGTCTGAGCAAGACGTTGCTGGTGCTGTAGAAGATTATGCTTTCATGGTAGAGCAACGTTCTCTGGTGGAAACAGAGAGTCAGGTAGATGTGATTGGTAACTTGGAATGTAAGTTTTTCTAGGGTTAAGACTTTTAAATAGGTGTCGCGTGTGTGAAAAATGACAATTAACGTGCATATGTATGTATATATATATATATATATATATATATATATATATATATATATATATATAAATATATGACATTCCACTGCTTATAACAAATGGTGTCCAAATATTTTAACACATACTCAGACTATCTTAATATGGATTGTCCATAAACTGAAAAAGCTATAAAATTAAAATATAATGGCGCTTTAAGTGGAAAGGCGTACTTGATATCGTGTAACGTGAATAAAATGTCATGTAATCTGCCCACAGCATCGCATTGCTTCACGTAGTTCACGAGGCCCCATTAATGCCCCCCCCCCCCAACATATGATATAATTGATGCATTTTTCGCTCTGCTAGCTCCACTCTTGGTTGTATTGCGTGCGGGTGCCTCATACATTTAGTTTCAGAGCTTCATGTTGCACGCATGTCCAGATTTTAGCATGTTCGGTATATCTTGTCACCTAATTGTCCTCACTGATGCATATATAGTGTGCTTGCCCGCACTTTTATTTTGTCAATATCTGGGGGTAGCCGCTACTTATTTAATAAAGATAGGATTAAGGGTGTACAAGTAATGCAGATTAGTCCACTTCGATGATCAATGGGAAAATCGTACTTATGAACACAGAAATGAAACTGAAATAAGTCAACAATGGTCTGTTTAGGGGTGGTCTGAATATAAAAGCAGAATCGGTTGTGAGAAAAAGCAATATGAGTTATTATGAAGCCTTACTTTTAATGCTCAGTAGTATTGCACATTTGTATGTTCCAGTGTGGCGAGGTTTGGCTGTGTAGCTGCACGGGTTTTCCAACATGTCTAATGAGGAAGCTATAAAAATTCACATTAAGAGAATAAGCTTACAGTAACCAGAGCATACTGATGTGTTCGTTCTTGCATATATGCTCTATTCTATTACACTGAAACCCGGCACACTGGTCCATTTACACTTAGGCTTAATTGTACAGTACAGCTTTACGCAGCAATAATAACTATGATCACCAAAGACGATTTTCTGTGGTGGTCAAACAAATCAGCCGATCGAGAGAAGCACTAATAGTGGTCACAAAGATCTTCGTAGTGTGGATATAAATTTGGTCCCATTAATGTTTTCAAAGAAATTGGTTTTGCATATGCTAGAGTAATTTGTTCAGATGCTGGGTAAGATATTATTGCTTTGGTAGTTAGATAAAAATTATAGGAGTCAAATTCAAATCGCGTTACCTAAGACGCTTATCACTATAAGAGTATACACAAAGTGCAAACAAGCGCTGCTTTACAAGCAAGTTTGAATCCCTCTTGTAGAAAATTTGCATTGATTTATTGATGGTGAAAGAACGCACCGTGGTCTCCTCAGGGAAGCCAGTTCTATGGCTACGTTAAACTGGTTTTTGCTTCAGCAATGAAAGACAAGGCCTTGCGTCGTTGACTCTTTCTCACTCAAGCCAGATGAAAGCGACCAGACATCGAATGTTGTCTGCTTCAATGTTTGCACTGAAACGTTTTGTTGATACCTATCGAGGCGAGCTCTTACCACATTAAGACTCGCCAACTCATATAGCGTTCAACAACACTTTGCTGGTTCAACCAAACATGCCAATGCTTGGGAATGACCCATAGGTTGCATCGTCTAAAAATGAGACTCTCGATACTGACGTCATTATTCACCAAAGAAGCAAAGAATAATCACATTATCGCAAAGAAAACCATTGTTTTATTTTCTGAAGCCTCTTAATGAAGAATCTTAATCGTCCAGAAATTCTGATATGGCAAGCATGCCAGGCTGCACAAAGCAAGTTACCTGATGCCTGGTTTACGCTTGGATGCAACATGCACACCCGCGTATCTGGAACCAGCGAGATGCTGTCTGATGCTCAACCACCAAGCAACGGTCTCGTGCAAGCGTGACGTGGAGAATATGTATTTTATGACATAGACACTGGACTGACTCTTTGACTTTGGTCGCTTCTGTGGGTCGCGTCCATATATTAAAAACACTTTGACGTGAGAATTGAAGGTGAGACTTCTGAAAGTATCATGTGATATGTAAGCCTGAATTTTGCCTCAGAACAACTGTGCCTTTACTGTCATTTTATCAAAAAAGTTATAACGTTTGAGCAATGGCACTGACCCTGACGGATGCTCTATTCCTTACTTGTACATCGCAGTACAAGTGGATGTTGTGAGCGGCCACTTGATGGCAGCAGTGTTCCTGGTTGGTAACCGTACACGTGTTATTGTGGAGCATGAGTGCGTTATGAATAATATCTCTCAAAATATAATCCGCTTGCCCTTCTGATGCAGCTATAATCTTAGATTTGTTTCGGCACAGTTGTCTTTAATTCTGGAAGATTTTCGTCCATACTCTCTGCTTGAACGCTTTTGTCACATGCTATCATCTTATATATCGGCATATCATTACCAATCGGAATTCATCGCTGCCATCCCAGCAGCAAATACCTGAACTAATATCACAGAGAGAGAGAGCATCAGCTGCTGTGGTGGGACGACATCGTAAAAATCATCTTTGTGTGCTCTTTGGGCTGTCTACATTTATGATGATGATGATGATGATGATGATGATGTCGATGATGATGACGACGACGATGATGACGATGACGACGACGACGATGAAGATGATGATGATGATGATGATGATGATGATGATGATGATGATGATGATGATGATGATGATGATGATGATGATGATGATGATGGCATAAAGATTGACAAGACATGTTGGAACGTGTTTTATTTTTTGCAGAGTCTGAAACTCGCCAGTGATCAATTTCGTTGAACATTGGCGCTAAGTAGATTGGAAATATATTCCTGTAATGTAGATAGGGCAGATATATTGAGTTGTAGCGCTTGTAGGCTTGAATTGAATCCGCAGAAAGACGATAAAATTTTAGCCAACTGTATGACACGTGATACTATAATCAAAAAGTTAGAATTATCATTATGTGAAAGCCTGAAGTATGAGGAAGAACCAGTCCAATCGACACACGTGGCGAAGAATTTTCGAGCAATTGTCAGGTTTTTTTTTTTTTTTTTCTTTAACAAGATGTCGTCTCCATGGTCCTTTCCACTGTTTGAAGACTTGTCTCCCCTATCCGTTGGTTCTTTGTGTAATCCTGCACTTGAACCTACACCATGGCGGGACTAGTACTTACACATTCTTTAGTGACTCTTGTCGCCTGTTGTGATTGCGTGGATAAAAGTTGTCAAAACCAGATTATATAACAAAGACCTAAAGATAAAACTGCTGCGACCAAAATCCTTGTACGTCAGGGTCTATCAGCGATGTGCGGCCAAATGTTTCTTCTGATGACTTAGTCACATCGACCCACCCTGGCCTGGGTTTGGCGCTAACCGCTAGTTAAGACTCCAATATTTCAGGTAGATCAGACCACCTGCCTTCAGATTAGGGTTCGGGTGCTGGAGCCCAGACTTCAGTGGTCCCTGGCCCATTAATCAATGTCAAACAGCGGGGAGTCTTTTCTCTAGTTTCCGGTATTAGATTTCGCATTTGACAATGGTTCACTGGAGACATACGGAATCGTGGAGACCCGGAGCTGGGTTGTATCATGCAGACTACAAGACCCGATGCGAGAGGACTTGCCACGGCTTTGTTTGTACTCCTTTAATGCAAAGAGATCTTCACCCTCTGTGTGTCTTTACCGTTTAAATCTGTAACATCTTTCGTTTAAGTACTCGTTAAGTCACCAAAGTCAAGGTTAAGATCACCCACATCGAATCTGTAAGAGATACGTTCATACTTCGGGGTGCACTTGGCTGTACTTAATGCTGCAATAGTTGTTCTAAAGGCAAAGTAAATCCTTGGAAGAAATTGAAGACCCAAAAAGATAAGAAACAAGTCTATGTAGCTGTTGCGCAGATACGACCTACCGAAACTTAAATTAACCAAACTTTGATTTCCAACAGATTGTATTAATGTGTAGAAAATTACCGTTTTGCATAAACTGTCTATGCCGTAATACAACCAGGACGAAGTACTTCACAATCAACGTGTTATAATATAATCCAAGCTTTATTCATTGTGTTTACTAAAAGTACAGGTAGACACCTTTGGAATGAGGTAATGTACAGATTATAATTTGTTTTGTAACGAAAAATGCTTCAGGGGCGGCGATTTCGCATGTACGGCAATACATACGTTGGGGGAGGGGTTAGGAGGGCAAAGGGGGGGGGGGGTATGAGTGGATAACAAAATACTCCCCGGCCTAATAAACGTGTTGACTGCTGCGCCCAATAAAAATATCGGTCCTGTGCAGAGGCGGACTAAGGGTTTGTTGGAGGGTTGCTGAAATAGGAGTCAGAGGGCTATGACTGCCGAGCCCCTGAGGGGGTCTGCGGTGCTTTCCCGGTGCGGGGCCACGAAGCATGGCCCCCGAAAGCATCATGGGTTTATGCATTTATGGAAGCCAAGACCAGTGTTCCCCGGCATCAAGCTTGTCATTTCTTACATTAATCTTTCATTGGTCATCAAACAAAGTTCCTATGGAATGTTTTGGTTTTTGTCATTAAAACCAAGTGTTGTAATAAGTTACCTGCTGAATCTGGCTATAAATTTAAATACAGAAGCACTTTACATGCATTTTATATTTATTCCTTTGAAGGGAAGAGGCTCCACGCTGAAGCCCCCCCACCCCCACCCCCACCCCCACCAATCCACGCCTGGTGTGAGCCCGTTTCATCACTGGTGCATTATGGGACAGTTGTCAAAGTGATAATTTTGCATTGATGTGTGTTGCACACATGACAAATGAAAGAAACCTTCGAAAATTATGGTGGTCTATTATGTGGAGTGCCTGCATTCCACATAAATTTGCCCTTCCTCGATCTTCAAGATGTTTGATTTCTTTGAAATGAACTTTTCATAGAATTGAGTTACTAGGAATGTATATATGGAAAACTATATTTTAAGGCGTACGTCAAGCGTGTTCCATGGTGCAATTACCACATATCTATAAACTAACTGACAGTATAAAGAGAGTGTGTGAACAACAGTGCAAAAAATGATTTGCAACTTATTGCAACATTTCAAAGCTGTATGTAGAATATATTGCGAAGAGAGTTGTAAAAACACGTAAAGCAAGAATTGGAATAGCTGTGTAAATTCTTACATTAAATTTCCTACATACTGTGGACAGTTTCCAGGTTCAAATGTCGGACAAAATATTGCGTAATTACAGCAAAGGTGCAGAATGAAAGAATTACGAACTGCGTTTATATCGTTCACTATGCAACCATTCACATAAACCGCAAGAGTAAATCGAGGTTGGTGCTCTGTTGGTGGGAAAAATTTGCAAAGTTTCATGTTACAATATCTTTATGCAGTTACATATCGATTGATATAATGTCACCAGAAACAGTGCATATATATAATTGAAGATTTTGAGAACTGTAAGACCGTCGCTTGTCTGTCCTAGCAGATAACATAACCGATGCAACTTTTAACACTTTTGCTTTTGATAAAGCCGTACGGAAGTAAGCAATTATATTCATTCATTCATTCATTCATTCATCTATCTATCTATCGATTTATATATTTGTGGGGAGAGTGAATGTTGAATAAGGATTAATATGACACTCTGTGCAGTTTGTGCCTAAGGCTGAGCATCTATTGTGTGTAACCTCTTTACATAAAGGAAGTAAATCAAGTTACTGCGCGTTGTTTGGTATACCGCACCCGGTGAGAATATTAGAATTGCGGACACTAGTTACGAAGACAAATCCTACAACCTATCTAACTTTTCCTCGCAGGGAAAACAAAGGTATTATTATATACTTGTGGTCACATGTACACATTTTCACATTTTTTTCTTTCATTTTAGGCATTTAATTATCGTTATTATAGACATATACTTCCTGTTAAACCTGTATTAAACATTATTGCATCGTTTTGTTTATTTTTCACGGCTTTTTCCCTCAGTGACTTAGGTGAACGTAAAAGTATAACGAAATTATGTGAATTGACATCATATTTAGTCACCAAAGATAAAGCAAATATTGCAAAGTAATCTTTGGTGAGGTACACGGGAACTGACACAAGATAATACTCACTTGTTGGGCTCCAGAACTCTGTTATTTATACCATGCCTCCTTTGTTTTCTCAAGGGATATATATGTCACCTGCTTACACATATATCCCTGCTTTAAATTTTCATGGCTAAATTTCAACACAGGACTGATTTGCTTTGGTGAATACATTTTAAAATGCATTTATATTCATGAAAACAAAGAAGGGATGGTATAAAAAGGATAATCCCTTGTTCTCGTGATTTATCTGGAATCCTGCTTTTTGAAATCCCGGAGCGAAGCGTAGGGATTTAAAAATGCAGGATTCCAGATAAATCCCTTGAACTTGGGATGTATCCTCGTCATATATATATCGCATAGAAGAAGGAATATTGACATTTTCCTTCTCATTGCAGCGTGTGCGTACAAGCGGGCACGTATTACTTAACACGTGCATGTACGTGAGTACGTGCGTGTGGGTCAGGACTTGCAAATGCGTATATTCACAGCTTTGCACTCTGTAGTGTGCAAGGTATTCATTTGATACTGAAGTCCACCAAACACAATAGTTATAGCTTATTGGTCTTTTTGTTTGTTTGCAGGTCTATGTGGTTCCTCTGTGATTGTTGCTCGACACGCATGACTTAAGAGTGATGGATTTTACCATTTCCTACCGGATTATATTCAATTTTCTGTGGTAAGTACGAATTGCGGTCATATTTCAATTTATCTGGGCATAAAGTTTTCATGGCTTCAATGTTTCTGTTCATTGTGCTGTAAAAAAGTAATGAAATACATTTGTGGACGAATGAGCTCCACAGATACTATTTACAGCAGGAGATGTTTATTATATTGATAAAACTAGCGATGAAACACCTGTTATATTTGTATTAAGGGGATTATTTATATGTCTGTTTTGAGGTTATGAGCGTGTAATAATTGCTGGATGTCATTGATACCTGTTCAATCATTTCCGCGCTTTACAGCTTTGTCCCATTTTTAACTCTCACGTTCTGAAACAAAGGATTCTAAGACTTCTTGAAGCATGTTTATGGCTCAAATGTCGGACCAATCGAGTTCATGCCCGTTTATGGGGCCATTGCTCCTTGAATATTGCTATAAAAGTACTTAGTTTTATTTTGAAACTCCTTTGTAGATGACATGACATTACAACAACAATAACAACAACAACAACAACAATAACAATAATAATAATAATAATAATAATAATAATAATAATAATAATAATAATAATAATGATAATAATAATGATAATAATAATAATGATAACAACAACAACATCAATAATAAGTACCACCAAAAAAAAAAAAAAATGTACTCCAAAGAGAAAGAGTTAATATTTCTGCTTGAACGAGGCTTTCGTAGAGGATTAGCCTCAATACTATATGATCCTAGCTCAGCTGCGTCAACGTGCCAGCCTGCTAGATTAATTTCATATAAATGTAATAAATGAGAAAGGCTGATACAACGCGTTCCGTCCAACATGACATGTCCTTTTGTATACTCTGTTTACCCGAGCCAATATATGGAGATCAGATTTCATGTGCCTGAAAATTTGTGTCTTTTTTTTTTTTTTTTTTGGAGCAGAAAGCCAAAGTACATGATTTCTCAAGATACAATGATAGCAGACCTGTTCGAGTCGGAGTCATTTCCAGAGATGACCACTGTATCTTTTAACCATACTCATCATGAAAGCCATCGTCATATCCAGTGGCATTTGTATTCTGTTATTTCTTCTATTTGAACTGCACTTCGGCTCCAGTATATCTTCTTCTGTTTGGCTCTAATTGGCCAGAGGCCAACAAGTACTCAGAAAAGAAAGCCTCAAGTTCGATTTTTAATTTTTTCCTGAAGTCGTTCCATGATAGAGACGGACTTTTTTATCGGTTTGGTTCGAATTAAATCACAATATTTTTCATTATTTTTTTTTAATGAAAATAATTTTTGGTCACGTATCACCCTGTTTACTTAAACCAAAATAAGTCGGTAGTGTTTAACTCTTCCAGTGCCGAGTTTTTGACCGATTCGATCGCTTTCCTCAGCGCGATTAGGGTGTATTCAAAGCGCGCCAAGCAAAGCTGTTGACTAGGGCCATTTCTGTGGTTTCTGCAGCCTTGGGAATGCTGGTAGTTGAATGAAAGGTCAGTTTACAAACTGAAAAAGAAGAATTGTTTCAACGAAAAATCTGTCTGTGTGTCTACAAAGGAAAGTTGTTGGCTTGTACAGTCAAATTCAAAGGTGGAAAAGGTACATGACAGAAAACTTGATATTTCGGGAAAAAGCTGCAGCAAAATAAAGTTCTTAACATGTAAAAAAGTCGTTTATAAAAAGGAAATGCCTGATAGAAAACAGAATTCTGGACAAATTAGAATGTCAAGTGTCGGCAAACAAACAAGATTTGGTCATGTAGCGAGCAAAAAAAAAAAAAAAGAATATTTGCTAAAAATCATACGTGTGTGCCTTCAAAAGTTATAAATATGGCTGGATGAAAATTTCAAAGGTCCGAATGACCTTGACTTTTGACCTTTAATGGTTACATGTAAAATTTTTAAAATGCACAGTGTTGCAAGGCATACAATGTGAGCCCAACATGACTGAAGTTGGATGAAAATTGACCACGTTATGGATTACTGAAAATTTCGAAGGTCCGAATGACCTTGACTTGATTTTGGAACTTTGGGGGTCATATGTAAATCACAAAAATGTACAGTTATACAATATCTACAATTTACGCCCAACATGAACCAAATGAAATAAAAATTGACCAAGTTATGGCTAGATAAAAATGTCAACGGGCCAAATAACCTTGACGTTGGATTTTTAGAGGTCACATGTAAAAGCCAACAGTGTGCAGTGTTGCAGTACCTATAAGTACAGATCAGCAAGAATAAAATTGGATGATAATTGACAAAATTATGGCTGGATGAAACTTTCAAAGATCCAAATGACATTGACCTGTGACCCTTATATAATGCTTGTTAATTACAAACATATGAAGTGTTGCAGTACCTACAATTTGGATCCAATATGCTCAAAGTTGGGTGAAAATTGACAGAATTATGGCTGCATGAAAATTTCAAAGGTTCAAATGACCTTGGCTTTTGACCTTTAGAGGTCACATGTAAATTACTAAAATGTGCTGTGTTATAAACCTATAAATTGATGTTGGATTGGTTACTTGCACCTATAATAGTTTTGAAGATATTCAAATTTTAAAATTTCAAATGCAGCGTATTTGCATAATCTTCGACATATTTGCTCCTCTGTATTGAAATGCACAAATTCATGTTCTGACCTGTTATCATGCCAATTTTTAAGTTTCTGGGTGCAATAGTGTTCGAGAAACTGGCGAACAAAATTTGGTAGTAAAGAAGGAAGAAAGAAAGAAAGAAAGAAAGAATGAGAGAAAGAAAGAAAGAAAGAAAGAAAGAAAGAAAGAAAGAAAGAAAGAAAGAAAGAAAGAAAGAAAGAAAGAAAGAAAGAACACAGACATACATAGCTGGTTGTCTAGAGCACATTTTTATGGCAACTTAGATTCATTTATGAAACACTGTTGACACAACAGGATGGATTGATAACAAAATGGTCACTACATGGCGGCATAAAACTGTTATGTCTGACCTGGGTTTAAACAACAAATCCTAGTGATGTACATATAAATGTAGTTGACTGCTGATGACTGATCATGGCCTACTGTATAAGTGGTCTTATCACAAATATGCACAATGCTGCTGTTGTTGCTCCTAATTTGCATATAAATTTCACCGATAGGGGGCCACACACTGTTCAGAGGTTCTAACTTTAGTGGTGTCCTAGAACTTAGCTCTGGACAAAATTGACGATGGAAAAACTAAGGATGTGAAGTCAGAATCTAGTGTCGTTATGGCAATTCAGAACACATCATATTTTTTTCAATCATGGCAATGGAAGCGTTAAGTTGTTTACATTTTAAAAAACCACTGACAAAGTCTGCTGTCGTATAAGTACTGCATTAACCGTTACGTGAGAGTTAACAGTTTTCTCCGACCGGCTCGCTGTTGGACGCGCCGACGGTAGATATTAATCTGGTGCATCTCTTATTTGAACTATTGATTTTAAGACTAGGCGTGCAGGTATGTCAGTGAATGGCTTTTTATACGGAATTTGAATTTTAAATCATTATATAATTAATTAAGTAGGATTTCTATGGCAACAAATGAGCTTAAGTTGATATAGGATGACTTGAGGGGTTTAAATGTGCGTTGTTGATAAATCTATAAGAACAAGTCAAGTATCGTACAGCGGTTATTTCTGATAATGCAGCTAAAGCAAATGCCCTCAATGAGTATTTCTTGCAACACCGTCGAGCTGAGGCAACACTGTTTACTTTGCCAGATGAGACATCGTTTCAACAAAACACCTTAGAAATTATTGTAATAACTGAACAGTCTCTTTTTGATATACTGAAATCTTTAAATGTAGTTAAGGCTTGTGGGCCAGATGGTATCAGCCCTTTGTTGTTAAAGGGAGCTGCACCTTGTATTTCATGTTCTTCGGCGCAATTTTTTAATATCTCACTGCCCCATTTCTTTTTCCAGTAGAATGGAAGAAGGCTAATGTCTCTCCCATTCCAAAAGCTAGACCAAGGAAACTTTGTAGTAGCCACAGGCTTGTGTCACTTCTAAGTTGTGTGGGCATTTGATAAAGTTTATCATCCAGGTTTGATTTACAAAAATGAAAAAGGTGGAAATCCTAGGTTCTTTACTGCGGTGGGTTGAGAGTTATCTTCTAGATCACTCTCAACATGTCGTTATTCAAGGAAAGTCTCTGAATGGGGTAATATTGAAGCAGGTGTCTCACAGAGGTCCGTATTAGGTCCATTATTATTCCATATTTACGTGAACGATATATCAGACATTGTGCAGTCTGAAATAAGACTCTACCCTGATGACGCCACCATTTATATTCAAATTAACGACCTGGTTGAAAATACGATCACACTAATCCAAGATCTCACATCAGTTTCAGTCTGGTCATATTTATGGCTTGTAACATTTAATCCTACCGAAACCAAAACACTCATATATAGTGAAAAGAAAAAGCCCGCTAACCATCCCAATCTAGTATTGGAGCAAAAAATTATTGACAGTGTTGAACAACACAAACACCTTGGTGTTATATTGTCTTTGGATTAACCTGGTCGGCACGCATTAATTATATTGTAGCTAAATCAAGGAAATTGCTAGGTATTTTGAAATATCAACAGTACAAAGTTAATAGGCGTGCACTTGAAACTTATTTTTCTTTTGTTAGACCCTGCTCAGAATATTCTAATCTTGTCTGGGATAGATGCACGCAGTCAGACGGAGAACTTCTTGAAAGTGTTCAATTGGTTGCAGCCAGAGTTGTTGCGGGTGCTTCGAGGCGTACTAGCCATGGTAAAACATATGCTGAAACGGGATGGGAGCCACCTTTCTGAACAATGACGGAAACACAAACTCAAACTCATATGTACAAAATAGGACTTGCTCCCTCATATTTATGTAATTAAATTCCACATGCTGTTAAAGAACGAACTAGATGTAACATCAGATCAAGGCAGGATATAAGCTCAATTCATGCTCGAACAAATACCTTTTACAATTCTTTCTTTCCTGCCATAGTGTGCAAATGGAACCTTCTTCCATAGTCGGTTAAAAACTCTGGAGATTTAGATGAATTTAAGAAGAAATTAAATAAACCAAGCCGAAATGTAACGAAATGTTTCATTTTGGAGATCAAGGGATAGGTATTATTCATGCTAGAGTGGACTGTATCCAGCCATTTCAGCAAGTCACCCAGCTCTAGGCCTAAATTACAAGAGGAAAAAATGTTACAAATTTCGAAAAAAAATGGTTTTTAGTGTCAGAGTGACAGCTCTCGTTTGTTTTTCATACATATAAACTCACTGATGTCTGGTAATAGCGAATATTTTGCGTTTTGAAAATCACGAGAGAAAAAAGTTAAACATGGTTACAGTAAATAGTCTAAGCCCGTATTATCGTTCACCCATTGGCTTCCGCCAACATGTGGTTTCCTGTGTACCCGGTATTATCGGGATCTTTGCTAGCCTTACCTGCGACAACACTTGAACATACAGCTGTTAACTAGTTATACATTTTAGATTATGTTTTGTACTAAATAATAATCTATTTCCTACAGCATAATGCATTCATGTCAAAGTCTAACACACGAACTCTCTTAATCAAATGCGGTATTGTATATCTTATTGGTGACGTCTTAGAAGTGTGCCCCACAATGCAAGTGCACAGAGACTGAAAATACACCTATCTTTCTATTGATTATGTCTGCGTGCCAACCCAGACATTTTGTTTTTCCAAAAACTTTCTTTCTTTCTTTCTTTCTTTCTTTCTTTCTTTCTTTCTTTCTTTCTTTCTTTCTTTCTTTACGACCAAATTCGTCCAGAGATTTTCGCGAAAACTATTATTCCGACAATCACCAAACTTCCCATGGTGACTGACCTACGGGTGAAATTGTGCAGCTGGTTTGGAATATTAATGATGTTTAAAACTATGCAAATCAGGGGTAATATCCTCCAAAATATTGCATATTGACACAAAATATCAATGTGCATAGATGAGTTTTGTGACACCCGCCAATATAATGGACAGGAAATGAAAGTTGTAGAATTTCAAATTATGCTAATTATGGGCATAGAGAAAATCAAAAGTTGAATATCTCCAGAACTGTTATAGATAGAGATACCATTCCAACTTCAATTTATAGATTTGTGGCAATGCCGCGTATAATGAACCAAAGTTGTAGGATTCAAAGTTTTAATTGCAAATTAGATAAATATGCAAAATTTTAAAATCTTGAATAGCTTCAGAACTATTGTCGATGGAGGTGTCATTCCAGGTCAATTTATGGATTTGTGATATAGCTGCATCCACTGAACCATGATCCAAAATTGTTCAATTTTGATTTATGAAACTTAGGTGAATACACGAAATTTAAGTCTTGAATAACTTCAAAACTATCACACTTACAGGTGCCATTCCAACCTCAATGGGAAGGTACGTGACATAGCCCCATGCAATGAACCATAAACCAAAGTTGTAGGATTAGCAAATACACAAAATTAAAATTTCTAAATAGCTTAAAAAATATTATTGATAGAAGTGTCTTCCAAACATCACTTTATAAGTGTATGGCATGGCCGCATCCATTGAACCAAGAATCAAAGTTGTAACATTTTGATTTATACAGATTAGGCTAATACACAAAATTTGTAATATGTTGAACAATGGCAAAATGTAGCATATCAAACTGCTCTCATTTTGAAGTCACACAGACAGATTTACTTTGAAGAAAATCTTCTTTTCCAAATCACTCTTCTTTTCCGATACTTTTGCTCCACGACATGGCAGTCACTTTCTCAGTCCAGAAACTTTTGCAGATGTGAAGGGTCGCAACAATATTGCAGTGATAGAACTACTAGGAACAACAATGCATTGCACAACCGGCAATTAGGTTACGCATGCGCATACGACTGTGCCTATCAGTATTGAATCACCACTTTGTTCCTCTGGTACCTCGGCTAAGGACAGTTTTTATCATTTCTTCCAGTGCAACAAATACGTTACGGCAAGAGATGAACTCCAAACTAACATAATGCCCCTTGTAGACTTCAATTTAAAAACCTTACTTTTAGGATTGTCAACAAAAATAATTCTGGAAATCGAGACATATTCAAAACAGTTCACCAATGACATTGGTGAACTGTTTTGAATATGTGGCAATGTGCATCAGAATCACTGGAAGATTCAAGGGCTAGCAGTCCTAGTATCGGGTTGCACCGGTGTCATCACAATTAGCTGCATAATTTGACACAAGGTAATAACTTTACAGAGAAAAAGTCATCTATATTTTCACTTACTGTTACCTCAAACTGTATATTCATGAATTTATGGAAATAACGCCATCCATTTCCTTATCTCCCCCCCCCCCATCATATTTCTTACGTCATGTGCGTTCTCTATTTGTTAGCTATATGCTATCCACTTTTTGTTTGATTGTGAGTTCATGCACTAGAGGCTTTCATACAGGCATTGTGTCTACCAATTGTTTTTGCAAATCAAATATGTTTAGACCAAATATCGTACCGTAACATTCTTGTGGCTACCAGATGTTTATTGAAAACTGGGGATAGATTTAAACACCCTTCTGCTCACCAGAAAAAAAGCTTAAACCGCCAAATGACTGATTTTGTGTCGCGTCATTTTATACACTGTTTAGTACACATGAGTGCAGGCATAATTGGTATTTCGTTCAGGCTTGTTGGTAATACTGTAGGACCTGGAACAACACGTCGACTTTATTTCAACTCTGCCATCACTAATAGGAGATATTCATATTAACTGGGATCCTGTGCTGCCACCTAGGCTACAGCAGAGAACTTGACAGGAAGGGGGAAAATTCATATATTAAGCAGGGCCTAATGGGCTCCTACAATAAAAGGAACAACTTGAGAAAGCAAAAAGCTTTCAAAAAAGCCATTCACTCAGTTTTAAATCATAAGGTTTTCAACTTATTCAGATATTTTCATTATTTCCGCAGGAACAGTCATATTTCCGGATGGTTAAGTAGCATATATGGTACACGTGCCGTCTTCATGGCACAAGCATAGTTTTGTTGTCTAGCAACCGAGGAGAACAGAGCAGGTTTACAGTTGATATTGCTAAATATACCTTCTTTTAAACCACATTCCTATTTATTTTGAAAAATTGATAACAAGAAATACAAAGTGAAGTATACTTGTGTTTTAATTTTAGCTATGTGTTCTTTTTATAACGTGGGCCATTAAAATGATGATTATTGATGCTGGTAGGAAAAACCCGAGGCAAATTTAAAGAGATGTAGTTAAAAAAATGGTAACTTATGCTAACATCAAGCTGTTAATGAAAAAACCCCACACAAAATCAAGAGTTACGGTCGAATGAACTTACCAGTGTAATTATCGGGCACTGGAGACTGGTGAGTGATATTGGAGATAGGTTGCAATAATTTTTATAACATGTTCAAAATATATGATTTGATTTGACGTAATTTTTTTCGCAGCAGTTTTAAAGAAAAAGTACCAACTGGCATAATTATCTTCTTAGGGCAAAATACATTTAAAGTAGAAGATGGCTGTGTTTTTGTTTCTGCGCTATTTGTTGCCTTCATGCTTGAAATATCTCTGCATCAGCATAAGCTCGAATGTCAAATAGAGTCGAAAAATGACACGAATCAAGGGCTGCTTGCTTTAGAATGTAGAGTCCAGTTATTTACGCTACTCAATCAGGGCTTCATGGGCAGGCAGCGTGATTCCCTTGGGCGGGGTTAGGAAGGACATTGTACATTAAAATAATTTACAAGACAGCATATGTCAAAAGGCATCTGGACAATGTCTTATTATCGCACCCTTTCAAATTGTGTTTTTGCTTCGCGAGGCGGGGGTGAGGATTAAAGGGGTTTGAGGGGGAGCCCAAAGCCAGCAAACCGAACCTGAGCATCCTGAAAACAAATTGGTTCCCAAGTGCCAGCCGCTCGCCTTTCCAACATGTGACGGACTATTTTGTCGTCTCCTAAGCAAACCAAGTTTTCTGTGTGCAGTAGAGAATACATGGAGTTTTAGTCTGTCTATTGTGTGACCTGCTTTGAAAATCTTTCTGCGTTTATTTCGTAGCGTGTGTCGATCCATAAAGGAGTAAGCTTAAACTAAAACGATTTCAAGAGACAATTTGAAAATACTATTTCTTCCATGGTTTGGCTGGTAGACTTGTTGATCATGACAAGTGAAAGTGTATTCCGTATGTTGTGAAGAAGGAAAAATTAACCTTGCCGCAATCAATGCTCCAACTTTTTTGTGATCTAAACTCTAAAACTCTAAAGCTTTATTTATATGTACTGTGAAGACATTGTCAATGCAGTTAGACAAAAACATAGGAGGACAAAATGGTTTTTGACCAATGTCTGTGGTGCGGTCTTTCTGTTTCCTGATTTCGTTTACATTCCTCGGTTAGTTACGAGAAAGTGGAAAGCAATTTTTTTTTTGGGGGGGGGGATGTTTCTTGAATTTTGTATTTTTTTTTTAATAAATATAGTATTTGCCTGCTCTTTATCCTTTTCGGTTTGAGCTGCATTTTCTCTGACTATTTTTACGCAATTATAGCCCTTTTTAAGGACAGGCCAATGAACATAAAAATGATTGAGATCAACTTCTGAAGGTCAGTTGACAAGACAAAATGTTAACTTGTTTAGCAAGAACAAATGCTCAAGAGGGATGCTGCTTTGTTGTAGTCATTACATTAAAACTATCGGTTATACTTTGGATGTAGTCCAATCGTAGCGACAGTGCTCACCGCTGAGCAATAGAACATGTCACCTGTGGTTGACCTTAGAGGTAACTTCCCCTTAATATTCACCTGTTGCAGTTGGAGACACATGGGAAATAAACAAAACCTGCTTCATTCATTGGTTGGATATCACGTAACACAGGAAGCAGGTGCTGCCCCCACGCAAAATAGTTTATTTGGCATACGCTGTTAAAATGCAGCTGGTGTCTTGTTTTGTGGGATATGAGTTGTTGAGTTCGCGGTGAAGGATATACACAGCTAGACTCTTCTTAGTATAATTTAATTCTATTTTCCCCTTTTAAAAACTATGCAGGGATTACAGATAATGCTCGAATATTATATATATTGTGTCAATTGTATTTACTTTTTACAGCGTGTAGGTCAAGAATGGTTCAGTCTTTCGAAATTCCCTCTTTTTGAATCATTATCCAGAATACGTGTAAATCATAACCTCCTGCCCGCAACAAACAAAGACTCGAACTAGAAAATATGATTTGCTTGTTAGCAAATCAATCTGGGTGCCTGGAGAAACTGCAATGCAATGTATGCAGCTGTGACATAAGCTCCAAATGTGTAATGGCATGTTAACAGTATGGCCAAGTTGGTGAAAAGTGTTGCAGAATGATATAGGTAGACATAGCATTCAGAATCACGTCTGTATCTATGTTAGTTTACCAGACATTATAAGGGTAAAAATGTCTATCTGTCACCACGCAGCTTCATACATCCATGCTCTCACTCATAGCCAGAAAATATGAAAGATAGATTTGAATTGTCCAGTGTCTCAAATTTGCATAATGTTTATAGTTACAGGCTCAACGATATGTCTATGTGATAGGTCATCGCATGTCACTGTCTATAATAGTTTTGAAGATATTCAAGATTTAAGTTTTGGGTATTAATCTAATTTCATAAATGTAAATGTTAGAGCTTCAGCTCTTGCTTCACTGGATGCACCTATGGGACAGTCCTATGTGTTAAAGTTGGAATGGGATCTCTGTCGATAATAATGTTGAAGATATTCAAGACTGAAATTTTGTTAATAGTTTTGAAAATATTCAAGATTGAAATTCTGTGTATTCTCCTTATTTGCATAAACTTAAATGTTACAATTTTGGCTCGTGGTTCATTGGATGCGCCTATAGCACAAACCTATGTATTGAAGTTGGAATGGCATCTGTATCTATAATAATTTTGAAGATATTCAAGATTTAAATTTTGTGTATTCACCTAACTTGCATAAATTCAATCCTACAGTTTTGATTCATGGTTCACTGGATGCGCCTACAGCAGAAACCTATATGCGGAAGTTAAAATCGCATCTCTACGTACAAAATTTTTGAAGATATTCAAGATTTAAACTTAAGGTAATCATCTAATTTGCGTAAATTCAAATCCTACTAGTTTGGTTCATGGTTCATTGGATGCACCACTATCACAAACCTATATATTGAATTTGAAATGGCATCTCTATCTATTATAGTTTTGAGGATATTCAAGATTTAAATTTTCAAAGTGCCTTAAAAAGCATGATTTAAAATTTTACAACTTTTCTTAACTGTCCATTAGATTGGCAGATGTCACACACCTATATGCTGAACTTTGAATTTTGTATCTATATATAATAATTTTGAAGATATGGAGCTTTTGAACATCATGACTATTCCAAGTGAGAGAGACAACTTCCCTACTAGGTGTATTACGATGCCAAGTTGAAACAGTGTAGGTTGCACGGTCTTAGAGAGAAGCTCCGGGCAAATTTGGCGGAAAGAAAGAAAGAAAGAAAGAAAGAAAGAAAGAAAGAAAGAAAGAAAGAAGAAAGAAAGAAAGAAAGAAAGAAAGAAAGAAAGAAAGAAAGAAAGAAAGAAAGAAAGAAAGAAAGAAAGAAAGAAAGAAAGAAAGAAAGAAAGAAAGAAAGAAAGAAAGAAAGAAAGAAAGAAAGAAAGAAAGAAAGAAAGAAAGAAAGAAAGAACAATATGTCTGGGTTGGCACCAAGACATAAAAATGATGACTTTTTTTAGAAAGAGGAAGTAAATGGGTTTTCTGTACTAGCTTCCTGGGCGTTTTATTTACCGAACTTGCGTAACGGAAGCTGTTTTATCTTATGTATTTCTTACCAGCTGTCATTTCCAAATTTTCTTACTATGCGCGCCTTGTACTGGGACAAAATTATTATCTGTACCAGTGTATTGGGACCCGCACCCCTTTGAAACATTCCTAAAATACCAATACATTTAGTCAAAATATTCATATTTTTTCATTATGAAAACATACAGTCCCGTCGTCCCATACTTAAAGTTCCGATTTATATATGATAGGGAACATGAAACATCCTTCAGTACAATCAGGAATATTCTGTTGATAAACTATGAAATATCATATTACTTGAGAAATAATTATGATTGATTCTTACTACTTTTACACCCAGAAGGAAATCTTTCGTTGTTTTTTAGAGTACCTATAGTAAGAATTTAACGGAAAATATTAACAGAAGTAGGGTGATTTTACGCTTCAATAGTGAAATAATTGAAACCGAAGACGCAGCGGCAGAAAATTTATGCGTCGCATTTATAAGCCTGCTGCATCTGTACAGGACCAATCAGTAAAATAAACAAACTTTTTTTGATGTTTATTTACAAGGCCTGTGCTTATGGTCTTTGTATAATTTATACTCCGCTCTTTCTTCTGATCTCTATTCAGGAAAAAAACAACTGGAAGTAAATCCCAGTTGAGATACTTGTTTAGGTGATGACGTATAATCGTATTTCACGCTTTCTGTGTGACATATTGTTTTGGGATATGTAAAATTTGCTTAGATAAAATTAATCGTCGGGTTCAACAAGAAACTGCGTCAACAGACTACTTTATATCTTTGGAAATGTGGACATGCTAGTATTTGAATGAATCAGCTTACGAAGAATTTGAATCTGTGATTATTGTCGTGATTTTTTTCCCCCCGGGGTTTTTTGGGGTTTTTTTTTTTTTTTTTTTTTTTGGTTTTGTTTTTTTGTTTTTGTTTTTTTTGTTTTTTGTTTTTGTTTTGCGGTTTTAAAAATAAAAGTGTTGGTAACAACGGGAAAATATTGTATTTGCTGTCACGATAGTACTGAATATAGTCTTGGCTAATTGGTGCCAGTGGTCTTTGGGCTGGTTACTGCTGGATGTAAAAAACATTGAATTGCGTTAATTAATGGTGAACTGTTATATTCCGAAATGTGGCGTTGGATATCCTTTTGTTCGACACAGATTGCTGCAGCACAATTGTCTTGCTAATAGCGACCGGATACTTCTTTTTACAGAATAAAATTCCAAATAATTATTCATTTTTACCCAATTATCATACGACATACAAAACCGTTACTACGTCTCTCTCTCTTTCTCTCTCTCTCTCTCTCTCATGAAAGGAACAGAGAGAGAGAGAGAGAGAGAGAGAGAGAGAGAGAGAGAGAGAGAGAGAGAGAGAGAGAGACTGTCTGTGTGGCGCGACAAAATTCAGAAATTTTAAATTTCGTCCGCTTTGCTTTATTTTAGTCTTGCCTTTATTTAAATACATGTTTTTGTAAGTACGCCCAGAAGGTATACTTACGTTGTCGGTAACTAACATAGTCGGTAGCTTTTCTTGACACGAATGGGACGCGTCGAATCAACCATCGTCCTTTTACAGGCTAACTCAGGGTCTTGGACCATTAACCCCTCAAGGTCGGGTCAACTGATCCACAATTTAAATTTTGATCCAGTACTGAATACTGTTGCTGTGTCTATTGCATGTTAATATCACAGGAGCAGAGCATCCCAAATTAAGTCCCATCACAATTTTGGATAGGAAAATACTTATCAACTGTGACTTTTAGAAAGGCACTGCTACTCTAGAAATATTTTAAATCATTTGATAACTTTGTGTATTTTTGGAGACATATTTGGCGCGGAACAGTCAATCATGGAGGTAAGGTACACAAATGCAGCGGTAACAAAAACAAAAAAACAAAAAAACAAAAAATCTAATCACATGACCCCCATTTACTTGGTTTAAACTTGCTGCTACCGGTATAAACTTGAAGTAGAATGCAAAGGAAGTTGTGGTTTTGTGTTTGAAATAGGAGAAATAAGCCAGCGAATGTCGCTATTTCAACATGTAAATGCACTAGGCCCAGGTTACTGATCCAAGACCTCAGGAATCCAGCGGGTTGGTGAACAAAAAAAAAAAAACAAAACAAAAAACAAAACAAAACAAAACAAACAAAAACAACAAAAAAACAAAGAGTTCGCAAAATATTCTTGTGTCTTCCCTCCCCCCCAAAAAAAAAAAAAAAAGAAGAAGAAGAAAAGTTTGGAAGTTCACTTTCGTATGAATGCAGTCGGTTGCGTATGTACGTGCAACCATAGCAACCGTCTAGTACATCACACGCAGTAACTGTGTCAGGACCAGTTTTGGCTTGAGCCGGCAGGCCTAAAATCTGTGCCCTGCTAACATTCCATCCTCCACCCAGCCCCACCTCCAACCGTAACATGTTCAAATTGTTTGCGGCAAAGAATAGAAAGATAAACCTAAATAATAAATGATAAGGCAGCCTACCTTATTGCTTGACTGTGAATATAAGAGTTGGACTTTCTTCCGATTGTGTGCATCGTCGTTTGATTGCAATTTGTTGACGGACATTTTTACATGACGACGACGTCATCAAAAGTGCTCGTCATCAAATGCAAAATTTAAAATATCATATCATATATATCACATTGCATCATCTACCATCCTATCTATCTATCTGTCTATCTATCTATCTATCTATCTATCTATCTATCTATCTATCTATCTATCTATCTATCTATCTATCTGTCTGTCTGTCTGTCTGTCTGTCTGTCGGTCGGTCGTTCGGCCGGATAGATGGTTATATAAAACATCGTGTGCAAAAAAGTATACGAGTGATCACGCTATATCGTCGTCTCTTTTTCAACGCTTTATAAAACATTCACAGTGTTGTTTGTAATTCCAAGTTAATATATATATATATATATATATATATATATATATATATATATATATATATATATATATATATATATATATATATATATATTTATATATATATTCAAGATAACTTTTTGATCCTTTCCCGTCAGGCACTTCCATACGTTGCTGTGCAAATCAGTTTGATACCACAAAGTGTTTTTGTCGAACTGTTTCAGCACTTCAATTCAAATTCAAAGGAAATTATTTTTCCTCAACCGATATAGTCCAAAGTATCCAGTGCGTAGAGTTTCTTTAAAAAGGTTAATCGGAATCGAATGGTGAGATATTTTGGGTCGGTCTACGAATTAGTACAGATAATAAATACCAAGCTGTCTGGTTAATATATATATATATATATATATATATATATATATATATATATATATATATATATATATCCAACAACGCTAAATCATATGAACATACTCGTTGCAAATGGGGGAATGTCGGGAGGTAATGTTACATTGTTGCGTCCCCCAAAATGTGGCCATTCACAGTTATGCTGTATCATTGATTGCCCAGAGTGATGTCATTGGTGTTGTTGGAAGTACCTGCTGTGTCGTTTTACCGGTCCAAGACATCAGACATTGAGATGTGCTGTTATTTACCTGCAAGTCACTCATAAAATAAGGCGGTGAGAGTTTCTTATATCTTATTACTGGTGATCTGAGCAGTCTGGAACATGACTGTAGTCCTACCAATAAGTATGGCAGTACGAAATACCGTTAGTCTCGTTAGATGTCATCCAAGAAGTTATCCATTAAGAATCACTGGGATCTCAAAGAATATAATCCAAATTTATGGTCTAATGTTGTGATGCTGCCAGAAACATGTATTATTAGGTCTTATGGCCGGATTATATTTAATGTATAAAGTGAGTAGTTGTGTTGACAGTTGCCTCAACAAAGTCGATCGGGATGGCAACATATGTTAAGGTGACTCAAAAGGTCCCACAATTCAGCTGTATTTCTGACTTTGTCCAAAAATGTGCCTTCCGAGCTGTATGAGGCAATTCAGCTTGTCTAATTGTTGATGTACTTAAAGTTGCGTCAACAAATTTTATCCAGGGATCTCCAATTTGCATGTCCTCTATCTCGAGACCAGTAAAATTACAATCCGGTCAAATAAAAATGTCAAATGTCAAAGTACTTGCCCTTTGGGTAACTATATCTTTTCTTTTTCTTTTCTTTTTTTTGGGGGGGGGGGGGTGTTAGAACAGTGCGCAACTCCAATATGCGAATAATTTGTTTTTAAAACTAGAGCGAAAAAAAAGAATTGGTAAGCACTGCTTCATCCACACATTAGGATGTTCTCGTAGTTGTGGACAATGTCAATTCAGATTGTGAGATGATTTAACTCAACTAACCACCAAATGATCTTTTCTGCTCTGCTTTATTTCCATACAAAAAAAATCACTGAGAGGACAACCCTCCACAAAAACCCAGCGTTAGAGGAGAAAGAATTAAGCATTTAAAGGAAGTGTGATGGGCGACCGACAAGACAGATTTAACGTGGTTGCTTAGGTTGGCTGTTGACATATGCGATTGACAAGTGGCTTACACAGGTGGCAAAGTGGTGTTGCTTTACTGCTGCACAGGAACACATAGTGTCATCGTGCACCATGACAAGTGACTACAGGAGCTTTTAATCTGCCAATCGTTACAAAAGAGCAGCAATTAGGCTAACAATGTTCCCCAATTATCGCCTCTTCGCTCCACCTCTTCAAGCAAAAAAAAAAGGCTTTCAGCAATGTTCTCCAAAGCGGACAGCAGACGCTCTTTCTTAGGGGGTTATTTACCCGTAAATTTGCGGCGAGATAACATATGGGGTTAATATTGATTGGATGGTTATATATATCTATTGGACTAGGCCACGTAATGAACAGGGTGGACACCCCTTTCAATTCCAATAAGAAAATAATCCATTGCGCGTGATCTCTTCTTTCAGGAGGTCAGAAAATGAGTGGTGAGATAAATATGGCCGCCTAGCGTGCTGAGGGCCTGTTTGCCCTGCAATCAGGACGTCTTTGTTGCCCTATTGTTGCCCAATGACTTGCAATTGATAGACCTGTCAGGCCGCAAAATATGACCCGTCCAATGGCTGAAAATCTCGTCCTGCCATTGCAGAAGTTGGTTTTATACACGATCAGTAAATCATTCATTCAGGCTTAATGTCAGAATCTCATAATCCTTTATGTTCAACCTTCTGCTCCATGAGTTGAGGCAACTCCATTTCTATAGATGATTGTCCTTCAGTAAAAGTAGAGACGTACAACTTGCAAAACATGCCACCCGCACAGACATACAAATGATGACAATCCCTTGCTATCTCGTTAACAGTCTATCGAGAAATCAATGAAGTTTTGGACAGCCGTCTTAGATTAGCAGTCTTAAGCTTTTCGTAGTTGAATGCAAGCACAATCTACTAATTGAATTCATCTGACTGGCTCAGGTATCTGACTTACTAGATCGCATTCTAAAAGATGGCTTCTCTGTTTTTTCTTCTTTAGTTTTCCTCTTTCGGCGTCCAGGAATAGGTATAGCAGTTACGGAGTTTATCTTTATTGTCTAGAAAGAACTGTAATCATTGTCACAGGTGCATTCATTTCGCAGATGGCAGTTAATTCTGTATACTCTACAGAGCAAACAAAAAAAAAAACGTTCTGTCAGAGTCAGTTATTTGGACACTAAATACCCCTGAAATGGTATTTCAAATGTTAGAATTTCTGGTTTTGGCGTGGGACCTTGGTTTCTATGTCATATAAATACGAAACGGAGCAAGAACCTTCGTTTCCAACCCTGGATATGAGGGAAAAAATATCTATGTGTACAGAAAGAAGACAGACAGGCTGTCGGTGTAGCGTAGATTAAGGAAGCTACAATTTGCTTCAGTTAATACTCGCCCGATGACCAATCTTTTCTCAACGTATAATATCGTTATACATTTGCCAGATAAGCGCGGTGCTTAAGGTATTTCCTTTGCAAATCATGATTTGTGTCACGAATAACAAGCACGAATTTCAGCATAATAATACTTTATGAACTAGGTTCGCCAGTATCAAATATCTTTGGAGTATACATGTTTTTCAACATTCGTGTTGAATGGTGGATAGCTACTACCGCAATAAGACTCAAATCCTACATATACTTTGAATGAACCGTCGCTCTAATATACTTTCAATTTTGTTTGTGGACTCTCAAACATTCCCTTGCCTAGAATAAAACAAATTCAACAATTCTGCTTGTTGCAAGTTGGGCGCCATACTTTCACTTCGCAACAAGCACGGCTGTTGATCTGGGGCATTTTGTCATAATGTGTCATTGCAACAGTTCCTACCCAGAATGTATATTGACGAGAAAGTTAAGTAAAAAAATTAAGGCAGACGACAATATTCCAACGTTTTTGGACAATATGAGCACGACGGATTGAAAGATCTCAAGTTATGGTTTAAAAAAAATCGTAAAAAATCAAACGAGGATATTTGGTCCTTGAATTGTCATAGAAGGTCAACATAAACCAATATCATAACCCATGTTAACGGCACCAAATGCACACATAGGGGTTACCCGATAACATCCTATTGAATTTAAAAGCATGTGAGAAGCCATATTGGCAAACACCACTTCCGTTCGATCCATTGACAAGGGCGCGATTTCAACTGAAGCTAATTCATATACCGATGTTTGCGTATGTAAGCTTTCCTTTGTTTCAAGTCCGAAACTTAACTAAACCTTTTGCTCTGGCAGCGCAAATTTTGAAAAGTTGTGAAACTTATTTTCTGCTTTTAATAAAGGATGTGTGTCAGAGATGGCGCCACTGGTAGCTTAATTAAGCTTGATATGTAGTTACAAGTTTGAGCCATGTGGGTGATAAACAAATCCAGCCCCTCTGATTGGCTACTGGTTTTGGACACCGGAAGTAGTGTCGCCTGTTTATGTCAACAGGAAGTAGTGTCGCATGCAATTTACCTCCCCGAACATCCGGTATTGATTGACATCGATTCAGCTTATTTCCAGAAAGCAGGATGATATTTTTTGATCAAGTATGAGTAAAACGAATATTGTCGTTACGTTTCGCTCACCAGACTTGTCACCTGAACCTTTTGACCGTGCCCAGAGGAGTTTCTGATCGACGTTAATTGCTAGTTGAAAACAGCCATGTACGTATGATCTTCGCAAACAGTCAACTGATTTTTTAAAGCAAACTTTATTTTATTCACCAGTGTGAACATGTATTTTGTGGGTGAGACAACAGCGGAATATTCAAACATAGCATGGCAAAAAAAAATCGAGTCGGGTAACATTCAGCATGGGACACAGTTGAAATTAAACAGGATCTAATGTTAACTGCCTAGTGACAAGCATCACGACTGAAGGTTATTTGATCCCAAAATCTTACATGCTGTCGTCGTCAATCGGTTTCATTCCTTGAAAACCTAGTATGTGTAACTTCTGTTGCACGTTCCACTGTAAGGTTTGCTTAAGCGCGAACACATTGGGGGTTGTAACGGGGGTTTTTCGTGCTGATGTACTGGCCTTTTTTTTTTTTTTTTTTTTTTTTTTTTTTTTGGCCATACCTGTGCACTCCACTTCGTGCTTCTTACCATCCCTTATTTCCAAATCTTCTTATTTTCCATACCTTGTACTGGGCCGGAATTATTACCCGCATTGTTTTACTAGGACCCCGACCGTTATGCCCTTCACAAAATGGTTATATTACTCATTGTTGCCAGGCAAGCATGTAGAAGTATGCGTTTGTAGCGTGTGGCTTTGCATAATTCCTCCTGGTTGGCAGCACGTGCAGCGATATGTTTGATCGTGCGCAATATTCCGACGCCTTCAAGCAAATCTGCATATCCATTTGGTCAGTCAGAGCAATGAAATTTGGAATGCGTTAGCTTGAGATAACGTGCCTATGCAATGTGAAGCGGGTTGACGAGCAGTACAGCTTGTCGAGAAGATGGTATGGAAATTAGATATTTACTTTGATTCTGTACAGAATTACATAAAGAGAGGACCAGAGTGCATCTGCCCAATGGCCCAGTCGTCTGATATTTCAGACTTGCAACTTAACTGTGTCCTTTTGGCTAAAATCATTGGGTAAGACGGTGTTGGTGTTAACGTTAGCCTGAGGCCAGAAAAAACAATGATGTATAGGTGTTATTCTGTTACTGCATTTGTCCTTTATATCGCCACATAATGTAGAAATTGTCGTATTTTGGCGCATTTTGTCTCATTTGACCATATCGTATTTACCTGCCAAGCAAATGTCCAGACACAGTATTTTTCAGTGGCCTACATCTTATTCCAAGGCCGAAATTTGAGGCCATCAGACATAAAAAAGCAAAATACCCCCCCCCCCCCAAAAAAAAAATAAAATAAATAAATAAATAAATAAATAAATAAATAAATAAATAAATAAATAAATAAATAAATAAATAAATAAATAAATAAATAAATAAATAGCACAGGTATTTTTTTTTATCCGACTCCTCGGTTACGCAGCATCCTTATATCATGGGAAGAAATCCCTTCCCAAAATTAAGATAGAACATATATAAATAAGTTGACATTGACCATGTATAAAATGTGAAATCCGTCAAGTTGTATTTAATTCTGGTCGATACTTAAAATATTAAATTGTATAAATTGGATTTATGGGTGCTTGTGGTAGATATATAAAAACGTATATTTTCATTTGGCCGTGTCTTAACTTGCAGAAGTGACTAACAGATGCTTTGTGCAGGTCGAGACGGCATTCATGCTAAATTACTTATCAAAATCACAGGTATGACCGTCTCTGTGCATATAAATTGCACGACGTGATGCGCTTTGCTACCACCAGAGGGCCCGGTTCTGTCCTCAAGGATTGACAACACTTGCGCACTTAATTTTGGAATCCTTTGGAGAAATCATGGAGAGCATTGAAGACAGCAACATATCAGCGAAAGAAGCATAGACATGTTCAAGGCAACCGAAGAACAAGTCTGGAGATATCTATGGTGCAAAACTACCCACCATAATTCGCATGGTCACAAATTTATCTGATTGTAATGTGAAGTCTCTTGGACTCATGTTTGGTAACCGACGATTACGTATCAACGAAACATCAAATTCGTCTCTGGGTGCACATACATAGTTCTTAAATTAAGCAGTAGATTTATTGAAAAATCTTTATAAATGGCTCTAGTTCCAGATAAAAAAATTTAGCCAACCGGGTATGTTATAGGCATTACAGGAAAAGGTGTTACCTTTTATGGAAGTTTAATGGTCCAAAACGACCCTTTTCACACGATTGGCTTCTCTCGTTTTGAAAGGCATTATACAGGTGTGGCCAAATATTGCCCCTGTAACAAGCACCTTGGGATAATAGATGGCATATATTTCAGAATATTTGCCCGATCTATTGCGTATAATTCACAATATGTCGGAAAATGCTTTCACCTCGGTTAGCGGCGTGAGCAATTAATGGTAATTAAACATGAGTTATGATCAACCGGAATAAACAAGACCTGGTCGGTACGGGCATTACTTTTTCTCCTTAGCTGCTCCAGCTCTACACGTGTTTCTTAGTGTGGTGTGCAGAACCGCCTGCCCCTGCGTTGCATGTGCCGGCAGAAATAGCCTGACTCGATACGGTTTTATTTGCAAATAGCCACCAGACCGCATGCATTCATAATATCTACATACCAGTCCAATTTGATCTTCTGGAACTTGTCCCGCCCATTAGACACACAATAGAGCATGGATGCTCCTACAAAATGTCTGCTTTAACCCATGACCTTTCTGTACAGGAGATGGTGGGGCAAAGATTTCGACATAACCATTTGCTTCAGCTTCAATACTGAAGCCGTTAATGGAGAGCGTAAAATGGTATTTCCTTATTGGCGTACTGGGGCATTTTCTGTATCCGCGTATTGAAATACTGTTATTACTAGTATGTCTGGTTGCGAACCCAGACATTTTATTTTTCCAAGATCTTTCTTTCTTTCTTTCTTTCTTTCTTTCTTTCTTTCTTTCTTTCTTTCTTTCTTTCTTTCTTTCTTTCTTTCTTTTGTCTGGAGTTTTTCTCGGACACTCTTGTTCCGAAAACCACCAAACTTTACATGGTGACTGACCTACCAGTGAAATTGTGTATATCGTTTGGAATAGCCATGGTGTTTAAAATTGGCAACTTCAGTGTGTAGGTTTATGACATTTCGGCATCCAATGAACCAAAATTGGTAAATTTTACTTTATGCAAATTTGGTGAATACACAAAATTTAAATCCTGAATAACTTCAAAATTATTATATGTAGAGTTCCCATTCCAAATTCAGTTTGTAGGTTTGTGACATAGCCAAATCTGATGAACCATAAGCCCAAGTTGTAGAATTTTAGTTTATGCAAATTAGGTGAATGCCCAATGTTCAGATATTGAACAGCTTCAAAACTATTATAGATAGAGGTGCCATTTCAACTTTACTTTATAGGTTTGTGACATAGGTGCATCCAATGAACCATGAACGAAAGTTGGATGATCATAGTTTATGCAAATAAGGCGAATACAGAAAGTCATTATTTTGAATAACTTCAACACTATTATATAAAGAGATACCATTCCAACTTCAGTTTGTAGGTTTGTGACATTATCGCATACAATGAACCAAGAACCAAAGCTGTAGGCTTTTTATTCATGCAAAATAAACAAATACACTAAATTAAGATCTTGAATAGCTTCAAAACTATTCTACATAGTGGTGTCATTGAAGAGATATCATTCCAACTTCAATTTGTAGGTGTGTGACATAATTGCATCCAATGAACCAAGAACCAAAGCTATAGGCTTTTAATTTATTCAAATTAAACAAATACACTAAATTAAGATATTGAATAGTTTCAAAACTATTATAGATAGTGGTGTCATTAAAGGGATATCATCCCAACTTCAATTTGTAGGTTTGTGACATAATTGCATCCAATGAACCAAGAACCAAAGCTATAGGCTTTTAATTTATGCAAATTAAACAAATACACTAAATTAAGATATTGAATAGCTTCAAAACCATTATAGATAGTGGTGTCATTCAATCTTCAGTTTATAAGTTTGTGACATGGCCACATCCAATGACCCAAAATCAAAAGTTGCAGCATTTTATTTTATGCAAAATAGGCTAATACCAAAAATTTAAATTATGTTGAACAATGACAAAGTGTAGCATTTCTAACTGCTCTTATTTTGAAGACACCCCGACAGCTTTGCCATGAAGTAAATCTTTTCTACTGTATTTCTTCCTTTTAATCTTTACGACCAAATTTGTCCAGAGCTTTTCTCGGACATTATTATTCCGAAAAACCACCAAAATTGCCGTGGTGTATGACCTACCAATGAAATTGCGCTTTTCGCCATGATGTTTAAAATTATGCAAGTGAGGGGCAATTATAATTTTAAAAACTCCATATCTTCAGAACTATTGCAGATAGACACAACATTCCAATGTGCATGTGTAGGTTTGTGACATCTGCCAATATAATGGACAGTAAATGAATGTTGTAGAATTTTGAATTATGCTAATTTGGGCATTGAAAAATTCAAAAGTTGATATATCCAAAACTATATGCAGAGATGCCATTTCATCTTCAATTTATAGAGGTGTCGCAAAGTCGCATCCAATGAACTATGAACCAAAGTGGTAGAATTTTAATTTATGCAAATTAGATGAATATGCAACATCTAAATCTTTGAATAGCTTCAAAACTATTATAGATAGAGGTGCCATTCTAACTTCAATTTGTGGGTTTGTGACACAGCCGCATTTAATAAACCATAAACCAATGTTGTAGAATTTTTATTTGTGCAAATTGGGTGAAAATGCATAATTGAAATCTTGAATAGCTTCAAAACTATTACAGAGATAGGTGTCATTCCAACTTCAATTTATAGGTTTGTGAGAAAGCTACATCATAAATGAACTTCAGTGTATAGGTTTGTGAGATAGCCACATCCATGAATGAACCAAAATTATCATTCATTCAAATTAGGTGAATACACAAAATTTAAATCTTTAATAACTTCAAAACTATTATAAATAGTGGTGTCATTCAAACTTCAGTTTATATGTTTCTGACATGGTCACATCCAATTAACCAGGAATCGAAATTTCAGCGTTTTAGTTTATGCAAATTGGGCTTATACAAAAATTAAGATTATGATAAACAATTGCAAAGTGTAGCACTTCAAACTGTTCTCATTCTGAAGGCACCCAGGCAGATTTGCCATGAAGCGAATTTTCTTTTCTAGTTTTCTATACTTTTAGTAGTCATTATATTGGAACTTTTTAAATTTCCAGATCAAATGAGGCAAACTTCTTTTGTATACCAGCGTACTGGGATTCCCCTTAACCCCCCCCCCCCCTTTTTTTTTTTTTTCTTTTATTCAATATTACGATAAAGCAGTGTGACTTGTATTCATTGGTCGATTTATGGACAGGACTACATACTCGCGTGACCAGTCAGTCGTGTTCAGGCCTCCACGACAAATAAGAACTTCACCCTCTCTGATATGCAGCACAATTAGTTGCCTGCTCAGAGAACATTCAGGCCCTTCTTTTACAGAGGCGCTTAGTCTAAAACATAAAAACATGGGGACAGCGGAGGAGGCAAAAAAGTCGAGTTGACATAGCCTAACACTAGCAGACAACTTTCGCCAGTGCTTTGGGTAATTCATAAACAAGATTGACGACGGACCATTTTGAATAAGGTCTATACTAGTATTTATGTCAATTAATGCGCTGATTATAAAAGGGTGTGTGTCTGTGGGCGGTTAACTGTGATTTGTGTTGCACAGAACACAGTTGCTTCACCGATAAACATTAATTAAAGCAAGCGTCTATCTATATCTGTGTGTGTGAACACAAACAAGTTGTTTTTACCAATATGTTTTCTCTTTTTCTTGTGTTGATTCTAACTTTCCTGTCTATCTTTCCACTTTATTTTTGTGTTGGCTCAAACTCAGACACAACGCAAGCAAAAAACTCTAAAATGGGCCACAAGTGAGGCACCTGTGATAAAGTTTGGCATACCGTTCCGAGTGCTCATTCGATTGAAAGTTTTGAAAATTATGGCCATGTCAAAGTATGTATTGTTTCGAGCGTTCAAAATATTATACATCGAGACCTAAGTGTTAGTTGTATTGATTTGTTTGCCAGGGCTGTGCATCTATTGGACAATGGCCTCAGTTGTAAAATAGAATCTGTGCGAAGTCTTAACATTTTTAAAATTTGAATATCTTAAAAACTATTATAGATAGAGGGACAGTTCGAATAACTTCAATTCATAGGTTTGTGGTGTTGGTGCATCCAATGAACCACAAAAACATTGCACAATTTAAATTAATGCTAATTGATAGCACACCGAAAAAATTGAAGTTAAATATCTTCAAAACTGTCATAGATAGAGTTGACATTCTAAATTCGATCCAAAGGTTTGTGCTGTAGGTGCAACGAATATCTTCAAACCTATTATACAAAGAAGTGCCATTCCAACTTCGTTTCATATGTTTGTGATGTAGGTGCATCGAATGAACCAGAAACAAAAGTCATTTATGCTAATCAGGGACGTGTGAAAGTTTTAAAGTTGTCTTCGAAACTGTTAGATACAGGTGCCATTCCAACTATTTACATGTTTGTGTTATGGGTGCATCCAATGAAAACTGTCAGATTTTGATTTATATAAATTTTGACCAATACAAAAATCTGAAATGTTGAATGATGATGAAAACCTGAATATTGATGAATATCTTCAAAACTATTACAAGTAGAGTTGTCATCCAACTTCCAGTCATCTGTTTCAGTCATGCGTGCTTCCAATGAACAGTATTATGCCAATTAGTCCAATATCTAAGATTTCAACGTTGATATCCATGAAGCACCTATAAGTAAAAGGCTAATTAAAAAATTAAATTTGTATCTTAGTGCAAATCATAGGCATGTCCGTTATTGCTATCAAAATGTTCACACTTGTTACACACATACAGATTTGCTGTCAAGCAAATCTTTGTCTTCCAGTTTTATATTACTTTCGGTAGATGACACAATAAAATTGAGCGAGCAATCCATAAACTCGCATGTTTCAAATGTTTAATGATGAAAATATTAGATTTTTTCAACAGCCACTCTACATCTGAACATTTTTGACGCAAATTTAGTCATTTTCTATTTGTAGTAAATGTATATACATATTTTTTAAAACTATTGTTCGGAATAATGAAGGAATGTGTAGCTCCTTTTTAGATTGTGAGTTTATCCAAGGAAAGTGATAAGATATGTCACGGAAGATACAAGAAACGGCCTTGATCTTAAGGAGACAATTCCTTAGCATGAAATGTTTGAAAAGGCTTGATTACACACACAAATGGCAAATGTAAGTGATATCCTATTACCTAGAATATGTGTCTTCAATTAGTTCCTGGCAGTGTCGACGAATAGGTGAGTTTCAGCGCAACCTTGCATATGCGAGGGGAAGGGAGTAGCTTGATCTGCACGTACGTCCCTCGGAATATTTCGTTTCGATAGAGATATAACTATCAACAGAATTTAAGTTGTCTTTACTTAAATAATCATAGTCGTTATAGTCTTGCAAATAAAAAACCTGCAGCGGGCAAATTGTGTTTACCCTTGTTGGTTCTGTTCTTTCTTTGTGTCCCATATGTTTTGCCCGTATTTAATGAGGCGATCTAATCCCTGGCTTCAATCTCCAGTTGTAAACTTTGCTGTCCATGTGGAATTTTTAGCCGATCATTTTTATGGTAAGGTTAATTGCACGGCGATTATAAAAGCTGCCACACCGAAGTACACAGCTGTGTCTTTCTAATTAACCCACTTTGCTTTTGCTGCAGAACCTACATCCGTTGCCTGCTCTACAGATCATTATTCGCTTGATGTGCAGTCGAGAAAACATTGTGCATTTCCTCTCCTTTAATAGAGGAAAATCCATATATTCATAAAACAATAACCAACATGTGTTGAAAACGTATTTTGGCAATGAGATCCGTTTTCCTAAAATTGTGTGATAAACAAAAACAATGTAATTCAAAAACGTCTCGGTATCTTAATATTCGCACAAATGGCTCGTCTAAGCAGTACTCTTTCTTTAACACATTAATGTTATGGTACCTTGTGAGTGTTCGTTTCCGAAAAAAATATAAATAACAATGGTAAAAACAAGATCAATGACATACAACACTCATTTTATTTGCTTTAAAATGACCTGTTAGTGCGTGGTCCTTAATACATTGTGTCTCTCACAGACCCTTCAATGAAATTACAGGCCAAAAGTGGATAGAAATGACTTTTGGCTTACTTTTGTTAAACCTGCCGTTTTGTCAAGTAGACGGAATGTTAATAGTCACATTTCTGACAAGACCAAAGGTGTCGTGTGGAGAACATTTGTACCGCCACCTAGTGTTTGAATGTGAGCATTGTTTGGTATTGAACTGTGGCACATCTCTTTGTGCATTAAAACAAAGCATTACCGTATAGCACGGTAGTATTTTGTAATATATATATATATATATATATATATATATATATATATATATATATATATATATATATATATATATATATATATATATATGTATATATATATATATATATATATGTATATACGTATGTACAGTGATGCATGTGTTCTTTCCACTTCAAGTACTTCATGTCAAAATGATGTTTGACGAATGCTTGTATCCTATCTGGTAGACAAAATAACAACGTTATGCGTGATACTTTTAATCCAGTTGTGTAACAAAGAATATACCAAACATGAAGCGTAATACATTCCTATTTGGTTTCATGGAATTATAGATACGTCATACATGCCCTATGCATGGTTTGCTTTGGCCCATACGGTCAGATCTGTAATTCCAACGTGCACACCACAATCGTGGACCGAAATTATAGGGTTTAAGTGACGACAGTGTAAATTCACTGTTCAATGGCCGCAGTTCACTCATAAAAGCAAGCCCCGGAATCGTCGTCCGTGGACGGAAGCTCTATCTGTATGCTTTGTCAATTAGCAGTTGAACTGTCAGAAACGTAATGCCGATGTATCCGCTTAGGCCTACATTTTTTTTCTTTAAAATTAGCAGAACTGGGTCAGTGTCGCAAATGCCGTCTCCTTTATTTTGCATGAATGCTACAAGCGATTACCCTAGAGTGCAGCGAGGAAAGCCGTTGAATCGGTCCCCGTGGGGGGGGGGGTGGGGGTGGTAAACGTCTTTTTATTCGTTTATACGGGTCGTGAGGTTAAAACTCAGTACAGACAAAGCTGTCAATTATGGACACCTCTCTGCTTCCTCCAAGGTGTCTGTATCAAGCATTTGGCCACAATTCGCTGGGGTCAATTATATTGATACAAATAGTTTATACCCGGTCAAAATTGTCCATATTTACGTAGGTGGCAGTAGTATTCAGGGGTCCACATTAAAAAAAATCTTCGTAATTCTTGTGTCTGTTTGTGTGTCCCTTCCAGTATCTATAAAGGGCATCCATTGTAACTGAGTTGGTCAAAAGACAAACTGTCTTATATGATATACTTATTACCTTCCGTGTCTCATATTTTCAGTCGGTGTCTAAGTTTATGACCCAATTTTAGCATAAACATCCTTGACAAACCTTCAAAAAGCCCTCTGTTTTTACTGGATTTGCGATCATTCTAGCCAAAATGGACATTAGGGGCGTCTCCAGCAATTAACTAGGTAAAGTTTACAAGGCGAAAAAATCAACCATGATTAAATTAGGACAGATATGAGAATTTTGATGAGGGAAGCCGAGAAAGATGCGGAAGAAAAGTCTGCTTTCTTTTCATCTTTGGGGTTGGAGGGAGTAATCAGGGCATTTTCTGGAATATGTTAAAAATTGTAGATTGTACGCTTTTTCAGTCCAGAATTTTGAAAATTAGAAACAGTTTTACTTACTTACTTATTTATTTTACCTTTCGGCTGAGAGTGTGATTCCGGGCAAACAAGGGACTTCTCTGTGCGCCTCTGATTACGAAGTTTAGATATGGTCGTCAATGTGACAATTTAGGAAACAGAGCAAACAGTTAGAGGCATGCTGGAATGAAATGATTATGTAAGTATATATATATATATATATATATATATATATATATATATATATATATATATATATATATATATATATATATATATAATGCATATAGTTTATTTCTTGTCCAAATAACGCTTAGGTCAAAATGTTCATATTTGCAATGCGTGTTAACAACACTACCGTTGCTCGACCTGGACCCAGTTTTTTTTTTTTTTTTGTTTGGGGGGGGGGGATAATAATAAAATGGTAGAACTTATGAAACCAGGTAAATTGTATATCATTTGGCGGATGAGGCCTGGTTCTTCAGCAGCCTGTTGGTGGCCTCGGCAACCTGTAGATTTCTCCAAAAGCTGGCGTGGAACAGGTGCAACTTGTAGATAATCGTAAACCGCAGTAGTTCTATTCCGCTATGGCGGCAAATTAATTGAAAACTTTCCAGTCCACTGGGCTGCCAATCAGAGGCGATGGCAGAGTTCTGTCGCTGCAATGTGTCACACCCATCACAGCACGTGAACTCTGGACCTCAGCATACAATAGTGATCTTCCGATCCCATCGGTTTCATGATCTTTCTCTGCCCTATTGACTCTGTCCAACCTCACACATGCTAAGGTTTTGGGCTCAAGACACATCACCTTGAACCTTTTAGCGGATTCATGTCACAAACACTTTGAATTATGTCTTACTAACAATAATGTCTCAATAACATAATAAACATGGAGGTAGTACGCAATTTTCCTTTATGACAGAACCTTAGTTATATACATACAAGGTGCCGTGCTCCATGCGGTGATGAAGATTTGATTTTTTCCTGTAATTTTGGGCGAAATTTAGGGACGTAATTATTCACAAGTTTCTGTTATAGTTTGACAGCAAGTAGCTTCTTCAGGCACACATTGCGATTTAGCCTGGATATAAAACTTGTGTCAGTTGCCAGTATTGTATGGTGCTTGTATATATTTTTAAAGTTTTGACAGAGACCTATCACAACAGTATATCATAAGACCTAATTATCAACGTTAATGTATTTTTCGTGTTAGTTAATTTCCTGTCGCCCTATTTAAACATAATATCCTTAGAAAGGAGCAATTTCTCTTTCACTGGAATCTATGTATATATATATATATATATATATATATATATATATATATATATATATATATATATATATATATATATATGTATATATATATATATATATATATATATATATATATATATATGTGTGTGTGTGTGTGTGTGTGTGTGTGTGTGTGTGTGTGTGTGTGTGTTGAATGCTTCCCGAACAGACTCTGTTAAACAATTTGCTGTAATATCTGTGACCAGAAAATATTATCTTGCTTTTGACATCTTATGTTCTCTCAAATTTCAAGAAATGTTAGCTTGGAAATTTTCAACTTCCAAGGTAAAAAAAGTAGAATGACGCTGTCAAAAAGAAGATAGTCAGTTGCAAATTTAATTGCAGTGTCATGAACTGCTGTACATACCAGGGCGAGCTACTCCAATCCCAGATTTGTGTGTGTCTGCTTCTTAGTGCTTGAAAGATGTGTAGATAAACTTTGGGTTTGAATGACAGAGACACTGGTACCAATATAATAATGCATCTACGATTTTGGACACATTTGCGCCACGTCAGCAAAAGTAGAGCATAGATATGAGGAGTTACAAAATATTTGCTTTCTTCTCCTTTGACCTTCAACTCATTCCACCCCGATAGAAGACCGAGTCAACAGCTTTCCTTGGCGCGCTCTGGGCGCCCAGAGCGCGCCACGGAAAGCTGTTGACCATGGGCATATAATTTGGAATGATCTTCCATGCAAGTTTCATCCAAAATTTTGAAAAAATAATCCCTAAATTAATAAAATACAATTTGCGGACGATATTTACATATTAGCGGGAAAAGCGTCATTAGGGTGGAATGAGTTAAAGCACTTTGGATAAAATTGATATACTTTGTGAAGAACTAGATGAAGAGACCCAGTTGTAGCATCAGGTCTGCCTTATCCTGGCCTTCGTCCGCCTACTTGTTTTGCATCCCCAGCAGAAGGGGATGCATATAGTGCTTAGTCTCGTCGTCCGCCGTACCCGCTGCCGCCGCATACATGTATATTGTTTTCCTTTTATTGATGTTTTCCCTTGTCCTATTGCCTCCTAATTTGGTACAGATAATCAATGGGTCTGGGAATTTTTTTACATATAATAATATATAACTTTGTCAAAGATCAAGGTCAAATCCTTGTGGCATTTTTCTGCTGACTCGGCAATTTTCACATACTGGCTAATACCTTCTTAATGGTGCATCGCAGGTCCAAGTTTACTATTAAACATTAATGGGTAAGTACCTATGGGTTTTTAACTTGAATGGTTTATTTCAAACCTGAGTGACCTTAAAAGGTCAAACTGCATGCATTCCGGTTGGTTACTCTGTAAGTCAATGGAGATTGCAATGCTAATTCACATTTTTAACTTCTGCTCCAAAACAATAGGCCAGATTCACTTGAAACTTGGTGGGGATGTACATCGAGTAGGTATCTGCCAACCATGTTGAAATGGTACTGCTCCAATGATTTATTTATTTATTTATTTATTTATTTATTCATTCATTCATTCATTCATTCATTCATTCATTCATTCATTCATTCATTCATTCATTCATTTATTTATTTATTGGGGGCCAATTTTTGTATTTCCATTGATTACCATGTAAGTCAATGGGGTGTGCAATGGTAGTTCACATTTTGACTTCTTCAAAACCGTAAGCCAGATTCACTTGAAACTTTTGCTACAGATACTCGTACATTTAGGATTTTTTTATAGGATTGTGGATGACCTTCAGGTCATAGCTGAAGGTTACAATGCCTTGCAAAATAAAATGGTTTTCCTGCCACATCTTCAAATGTGTAATTGAACTTGGTCATTATTTACCCAGGTGAGACTTCCCTTGAATATGCTAAGAGGTGACCTTCAGGTCAAAAGTAAAGATCAAACTTTCTGCAGAAGAATGGTAGCCTTATTAGAGGGGTGGCCTCTGGTAAGAGGCGCGTGATCGGGGGATGCATAATGTTTTTCGCACGAAAAACTTGCTACTAGTTGGATTAAAATTCGTTGTTAGCATGTCCACGGGAATATGAGCGATAAAGGGGAGGAGCAGACTGATAGATTTACACGATAGGCAGACGGTACCAGGCTGAAATGATGGATGGATGGATGGATGGATGGATGGATGGATGGATGGATGGATGGATGGGATCCTTGTCGGTAACAGAGGCACCCGTCGGGTACTGAAGTGTTTCATTTCTGTCTGGTACTTGTTTCCGAATTCTACTACTAATATGACAAGGACACAGATGATAAATGGATAGAAAGTGGATGTATTGATAGACGATTGAATGGGCAGATGGATGGACAGATTGACAATACGACATCAGCGCCTGTGAAAGAATATATGAATGGTGGGTACATGGGCGGATGAATGAATAGATCGATGGACGATGGGACAGTATGACATTAGCATAGATTGGGGGGGGGGAGGTGTAAGATGCACACTTTGATTTATCCTACTGGGGTATTGGACGCCCCTTTATTTTCCGTACATCATTACAATCATTATTTCTAACTTTACTCATTTGCATTACCTTGTACATGTTGTATAACAGCAAAATTATTACTTGTACCACTGTACCGGGACCCACACCCTCACTCACCTTCAGGAAAAGATGGACGGACGACGGTTTATATGGGCGAATTAAGGGTAATTGAAACAGCGAAAAGGTGAACTGACGAATGTAAGCAAGATGAAAAAATAGAAAATCCATCTGAAGCATTGCATACTGATGGATTACTTGATGATCAAATGGACCAAAATGATATCTCAACATTCGAGGTTGCAGTTTGGACTGCAAAACTGATTAGCAGACGTTGGAAGTGGAAAACAGATGTAATCAGACAAACCAGCTGTGTTTGCGGATGAATGATTGACAGACTACATTGGACAAGCGTGACTTCCTGACGCTCTTGGAACACGGTAGTTAACCCAATACGGCAGATTGTGGAGACAAACAAAAGGGTTCTGTGGGAACCCAGTCTTTTTCTGCAAGAAAATTTCTCGACGAGAGTGAGGGGTGATCTTAGGGGCGACATTGTCAGTGCTGATATGAGTCACCCCTGGTATCAAACACAGCAGTGAGATAAGGTGCTTAAAAGCACCCCCCCCCCCAACACACAATGCAACATATCCATAGGTTGTTGTGCATATGCGTCGGTGCTGCTTAATATCCAATATTCATATTTAACTAATTCAACTGCAGATCTGCTTCAGTTCCATCAGTTGCTAGGCAACAAAGCTATGCCCCTATCATAATGAGGGCACTTTTACCAGTTATGTTACCTGGCCATCCAGGAAAAACGCCCTTTCTACCATTTTTATATAAATACGGTTAGCAATTTGTATATTTTAAAACTTATGGATGACATTATTATTATTATTATTATTATTATTATTATTATTATTATTATTATTATTATTATTATTATTATTATTATTATTATTATTATTATTATTATTTGCTTACCCATTTTGCTAGTTTTTTCATAGAAGCTCATGTGGCCCTGCTCAATGCACTAATGTGCCCTCCCTCCTGTCAAGTTTCTTGCTACAGCCTAGGTGGCAGCACAGGATCCCAGTTATTATGAATACCTCCTATTAAACAAAACTATAAATCATTTATTTATTGTGTCCGTGTACTAACACAGACATATTGTTTTACCATGAATTTTTGCTTTATATAGTTCTTTTTTACTGCCGATTTTGTCCACAGTTCTTTAAACTTGTCATGGTGATTTACCAATGAAGTTGGGCACCTGGTTTGAAATATTCATTATGTTCACAATTATAGAAATTAGGGCAATTAAAATTTTTAAATTGTACCGTCAAAACCATGACACATAGACATAAAATTCCAAGTTGTACGCATCGATATGTGACACCTGCTTATCTAATGGGCAGTCAAAAAAAAATTATAAAATTCTAAATTATGCTAATTGGGGTCAAATTTAAAAGCTGAATATCTCCAAAATTGTTTTAGATATATAGAGGTGTCGTTCTAACTTCAATTACATTTTTGTGACTCAGTTGCACTAAAACAAATCTTCAATCAAATTTGCAAATTAGCAAATACACAAAATTTAAATCTTGAAATGCTTAAAAACTGTTATATGGAGAGGTGCCCATCCAACTTCAATGTATAGGTTTGCGACTTACCCAAATCCAACAAATCATTCTCCAAGGTTGTAGCATTTAATTTATGCATATTAGGCAAATAAACAAGATTTAAATGTCGAATAGCTTTAAAAAATTATAGCTAGAGGTGCCATTCCAACTTCAATTCATATGTTTGTGCCATAGGTGCATCCAATGGGCCAGAAACACAAGCTGCAGAATTTTTATTTATACTAATTAGGGTCTTCTGAACAAGTAAAATATAGTAGAGGTTTCCGTCATCCCTTAACTCATTCCACCCTGATAGAAGACAGGCGCGCTCTGGCGCATTGCGCCCAGGGCGCGCCAAGGAAAGCTGTTGACCATGGGCATATATAATTTGGAATGATCTTCCATGCAAGTTGCATCCAAAATTCTGAGAAATATTCCCTAAATTAGTGAAATACAATTAGCAGACGACATTTAGATATTAGCAGGAAAAAGCGTCACTAGGGTGGAATGAGTTAAAGTGCAGTAGCGTCCAATTAAGCTTTGAAAGCACACAGACAGATTTGCTTTTGAAGCAAACCTTCTTTTCAAGTTTATGTCCTGTTCTTATTTTTTTGTACGATTTTACATTCTACATTCGTTTAGATTGGTTTAATTGCCCCAGCTTCGGAGGGCATAATAAAATAGTAGTAGTAGTAGTAGTAGTAGTAGTAGTAGTAGGAGCAGCAGCAGCAGCAGCAGTAGCAGCAGTAGTGGTAATAATAAAAGCAGTAATGGTCGGGGTGACAGTAGAAGCACTATACCTGAACTTACTAGTAATAGAAGCAGCAGTGGTGGTGGCAGTAGTAGTACTATATACGAACTTAGGGGCAGTAGTAGTAGTAGTAGTAGTAGTAGTAGTAGTAGTAGTAGTAGTAGTAGTAGTAGTAGTAGGATGGTGGTGCTGGTGCTTGTGGTGTAGTAGTGGTAGTAAATTCACCCTCCCACCGCTGAACACTGACACTTATGATGCCATGTTTTCCACCCAAACTTGTCAATATGTACCGAAATTTCAAGGTAAAGCGCTTCCTGTTTTCCTTAAGCTTTGATGAATTGTAAATTATCTTGGATTTTCATAGTAGTAACTTCGATAATATATATGACATCTCTAACCTTTACGTGGCGCTCAGGGGACCATGGAAACCTATTATGGTATAGAAGGGGTTAAAATCAACTTCAGTCAAAGTAAGATTCCACATCATCGCCAATCGCCTTCAGAAACGTATTTACCTGCTGGTAAATTTTCACCGGTTGAAAATGACCAAATGCAATCGACATGCGTGGTTTACAGTTCTACATAGCTGAAGTGTAAAAATTTAGATTGAAGACACTGTATAAAGCATCTCGTCGCGCAGAAAATATGTATGAATAATTTACTGTTCCAGAGATCAGTACTTCAGCAACTCATTTCTCACCAGAATTGAACAGGTGGGAATAATTACATATATGAGAAGCTGCAACACAGACATGCTTATTTCACACAATTTTGATGGACTGGATAAAAACATTGACAGAACAGGCTTTTTTTGGGGGGGGGGGGCGGGGGGAGTATGTGTGTGCGTCACATAATCCATAACAGTGAAATATAGGGCAATGCTAAATTACTAGTAAAATATGGCTTGTGGTAAATTGGATAAAATTCCTTTCAATACAATAGATGTCCTGCATGTTTTATTTGACAACAAAAGGTAAAGGTAATATTTGCGGTTCCTTGTGGCAAAATTGTCGCCTTTCTCTTATCCGTGTAATGGGCCCAGTAAAACCGATCGCACTTGCATTAGAGATACTCAGAATTTAGAGGAATTGCAACAGAGATGTTTATGAATTATTTATGGTAAAACCTGCTGGAAAGCTGTCGCTTCATTATTTCAGGGAAGTGAAGATGCGCCGATAACTTAGACGGCAGATGCGCGGGTAGGCTATGCACCTGCAATACATCGGTGGTCACCTGTGCATAACATGGCGCTCATACATGCCTCGTCACGAAAGACAACGTGCGGGTCACACAACTCCATCTGCTGTTTGCTTTGGAAGAGATTGTGTTGACTGCCATACATCTGTGTTTTTCATTCTCTCTCTCTCTCTCTCTCTCTCTCTCTCTCTCTCTCTCTCTCTCTCTCTCTCTCTCTCTCTCTCTCTCTCTCTCCCCCCCCACTGCCTTCGGGGATGGGTTGAGAGCGGTGGACAGGATTGTATGCCCTTCTTCGCAATACCGAAAGAAACCGGCCCGCCCCCCTCACTGCCCTTCTCAAAATTGTTGAAATTCTTCTTGCGGAGGTTATGTCATAAATCCACCTAGAAGTTTATTTACGTCATATCGCATCACTGTAACAGAGTGAAACATTTAATTTTTGAGGACCCCGGCCCACCATTTCCAAATCCACAAATTCCGGAGCGTCGACCTTTAAATTTTATCCAGTTACAAATGAGTAGACCCTTTTGTCTTCCCATTATTCTGTTTTAAATTTTTGGAGCATCCACGTGTCATTGTGTCTATTTGTTCATGCGTCATCACTGTATAGCCATTACTTGCTGGGTGCCCCTCTTTTTGACATATCTATAGATACTGGTGTGTGGCTTCTTTAACCCTTTGTAGTTACTGCTTAGCATCAGATTTAACAATCAAATTTCTTTAATTTAACCATGATTTTTTCTAGATTCAGCCATGCATCCATAAAAACTTACACAAGGTTTTGCACCGAAAAAGTATTGTTGAAAAAGATTAAATCAGTGAATGAACGAAAATATTAATAGTTCATACATTGCACACATAAACAGTGCCTCTTCGAATTATGGTATCATAGACCCCCATGCTTTCAATTTGTCTTCACTGATAAGTTAGTGACCCATAACATGTAAGCTTTACTTGTTGCATTTTTTTCTTTTTGTGTGTGTATGTGTTTTTGTTTTGTCTGATGCAAAATATTGAAGAGCAGTGTCTGTAAACAGATCAGTGAGACGGGTATTTGTTTTTTGTTTTTGTTTTTCTTTTCTTTTTTAACAGTAAGAGCTAACTGAATCACGCTAAAAACGCTGGATTAATAGTAGTTGTCGCCATGTATGAAAATATAATATTTCAGCTCTGAAGGGCTTCTCGGAAATTGTAGTGGATAAAATCGGCAGGTAAACTTGATTATACGGGCTCACAATGGTGTCATTTGCATAAATGTACACGTTGGCATAAAAAAAGCAGGAAAAAAGAAATCAATCAATCGTTAATATCGACATCAGCACAATATCAACAGTTTTTCTTTGTTGATGTCCGCAGCACCATGATACTGTGTCCTTGTGCTGGGACTGGGACCAGAGGGGGCACGGATATTAGACCAAGAGCCACAGTCGCGATGATACTTCAAAGAACATATTGCTTTGGTTGACAGGCTATGAGTTAAGGCGCGTTTATGTGCTTTTCCCAAACAAGTGTTGATTAGTCATTCTATTGTTGCCCATTGTTGATTGCCTACGGTTTTCAGTTAGCTGTATGAAAGTGATGTTTGTTTGCCCTATCTCGAGGCGCGCACTTGCTGGTAATATTTGTAAACATTGTACACACGTGCTCTGTCGTGGTTTTGACCAGGATGTAAGAAATCGATGATTTTCTCGATCAAAAGCCATCTCTTGTATCAAGTGAATCATGCCTTTTACTCGGTGGATTAGATATCTCCGTTAGAAGATGATACCGTCATGTCAAACAATTACCATTGAAATCTTCCATCTTTAGCATGGTGGATTTCATGCTGTAAATATTCAATAAACTCCCACGTCCATGCGCATCACTGCATTTGCTAATGTTGACCAAGTCCCGTCCTGTTGACAATATAGACTTATGAACTACTGGTATTAAGACACGCGCTGGTCATTATACATCACCTAAGTGGGTGCTATATGCAGCTATTCTACCTTAATTCCTATCGTTCTTGAAGATAGCGATTTTGCCAGATGTAAAATTAAATTAGATTGACAGCTAGGACCACACCGTCGTCTTGGGAAATGCTCAATAATAATCTTATTCATGCCATCAGGAAATTTAATAAATAAGGGAATTCTGTGAAAATTACAATTGTAGGTAAATATTCCCAATGGAATTGCAAATGCAAGCGCACTGTACTACATGAATGTTATCAATTAAGTTTCCTTTCGGTGCTCTGAATTCAATACTGGCTGGCTTTGCTTTCAGTTCATAGCAACTGCTGAAATTCTAAATGTTCCCCGACACGTCATCACAATCACTATTATTAGTATATTGTAATTATTTATTTACTTATTTTCTCTTTTTTTTTCAGTAGCTTTCCGCTAACACTTTCTGTGTTCCATTCTGCGTCATGTTTAGCATGAATACAATGTTTCATTTATCTTCACGCACTATATCTACGCATTCTCGCATTTACCTTTTTATTGCCGTTGTCACTGTCCATCAGTTTCTCAATGCAGCATACGCAGTTTAAAAAAAATTGTGAACGCAGTCGATTTTTCCAGCTTTTCTCCCTGCATAATAAACCTGCCTGTATTGTGTTCGAGTGTTCAAGTCAGTTCTCGAAGTGACTAAACCTGTCCTCTGTCTTCGCAAATCTGCCAATTAACCTGGTAATATACCCAGCGAATTTTGAAAATATTGAAGTCTTGTGTCGTCAATCGGCTTTCCGCCCCGAAGCCTTCCCTGATGATAGATCTACAGAGGCGATGGACCGCTGCCTGTCGACAGGACAATTATCACCAGTGCAGGCATGTCACGGGGATTAGGCTCTTGGTCCGGGTGCTTATGTTAAAATGATGGAAAATAACATGGTGTTTAAGAGGTAATAATGAGTAGGAAACAGCGAGAACCGCAATCCTTGGAGATTTGTTGGAGATGCGAAATGTAGAATGATCATCTCCTGGGAAATATCCCTTTTAATTCGAGCAGTCTACTAAACATATCCAAACAAAGACTTTTGAGTTTTCCCTATGGTCATTTTCCCTTTGTGGTTTTCACAATTTATTCGTCTCTCCTCTACCTCCACGAGTTGCTCCTGGCGGACCAGAAAGATCCATTGCGCATTCTAAATTGCCGTGCTTCCTTTTCTAATTGGTTGCTCCTTAGCTCACAGTAACAGGTCCCAAGTCGAAAAGTTTATGGTCGCCTGGCTGATAATTAAATTTCATAGCGGGGGCTATTGACATTGGGGGAGGTCGAGTGACGTCCCCAGCTTATTCTACTGTGATATGCGGAGCATCAATTTGTGTCTTTCTACATGTTGTGTTGATGCAGGTTCAATCGTTGGCAAATACACGTTAATAGAAGTTATCTTAGACGATCAATTTTCCCTGGCCTCATTGAGAGCTTACTTCAAAGATCTAAGAGACACTGTGATTATCCATCAGAGAAAATGAAAAATGAAATGTACACAATTTTTTTTAACCGTTATTCCTTGTTTTTTGTTGAGTTGGCACATTTCAAGGCGCACGAGTCTTGGATGCATTATGACAAGTACGCGGGTAAATATTGCATAGAAATCTGGAAAGCATGAAGACACAGCCATTGTTATGCACTCTGCTCCTAGCTGATGATAACCTATTGTCTCGTAAAATCTATTACGTCAAGTCAGTGACACCGTAATAAGCGCTGTCGATCACCAATATTTGGCCAACAATAAAGAAACTGATTGCCTCATCATGTGACCTCTTACCTATCCACATCTACGATCCATCTATCACTCATTAACAGCCCAGAGCCCAATAAAACGGCTCTTCGGTTACTTTCTCCTCTACCCTATCCCCACGAGACGCCAAAAAATCCCAAATAATTTCCTTTTATCCGTTTACCTAATTCCTGTCGAATTCCAAATCAAATTCATAAAATTAAATCATTGTTACAATGTCGCAACTAGATATCTCCTGTCGGTGCTATTATGGACTTGTTCACAGGTGACATACCAAGTGTTTAATTAAAAACAGCGGTTTGTGTCGATAGCGGTTTACGCCCGATCTGCAAATTGCTTGTTTCAGCTGATAATAGCGTGCGCTAATTCAGATCGCTGTTATGGCTTCAGTTGGCTTCCTTCCATGTGAAACAACATGTAAACGCACGGAAAACTATTCATCATAATGGCACATTACTTATAATTCTGTGCGTCGGTTTGTCCGTGAATGCGTCAGTTTGTCTGTTAATTTTTGCCAGTGGAGCAATTTTTTTCTTTGAATAAGTGCAGGGTCCGTCTTAATGTACCGAAATATTGACAACATAATTGTGATTTTAATAAAACTTTCATTTGATTAGGAGTGATAAATGGAAGATATATGGAACTCTAGCGTAGGAGATCGAAGGAACATGGGACACATTGATTGATAATGCTCGCCAGCTTTATGATGGTTCCACCAGCTGGTCGCATGCAGGTTCAAAGTACGTCAAAGTGGATGCGCATCGCGGATTCATCTCAATATGGCGGACGAAATAATTTCCCAAGAAGACTAAGGAACACATCCAGACCGTAACTACTGTATTTGCCTCCAAAGTGGTCAGAGTTTGTCAGTTCATGCAGAGTTTCTATTCTTGTTTGTCATTTCGTGACGAGTTCAGAAAGAGCCACAGATACGAAATATGCTTCGCAGGCAAGACACTGGGCACAAATAGATCTGTTGACTCATGCAGTGCCTGATTGCAATAAAATGAGAAAGGGGCAATTTACTCTGAGTTGTCCCTTCAGAGAGGAATGGAACTTGTGAAAGAAAACTTTCAACGAAAAGAAGCAATTGTGCCATCTTTGAAAACATGTTGGCAGTGAAATGAAATAACAAATTACAAGCCCATAATGGTAAATCCATATAGTATATATAATAGTTTTGGTTCCGTGTATATTTCTGCAAGCCAGAAGCTCAAAGTACCTTGCTTTTTTATTTGCTTGTTTTTTATTTCTACTTTTTTTCTGTTTTTGTTTGTTTGTTTGTTTGTTTTTTGTTTTTTTGTTTTTTGTTTTTGTTCTTTGTTTATAATAGATGATTCTACCGAATTATCCACGGGGTGGTTCCGCATTTTAGAAGTCTACTTTGCCGTTTTCCTTTTTTTTTTTAATGCAAATTCTCTGGATATCTTAAATCGAAAGCCCCGTCATCGAAAGGAGGGGTACGTAAACCCAATATTCTATAACGACAGTGTTTCAACAGTCCATTTTGCATCCCCAGGCCAGTCCAGAGGGTGTTAGAAAGACTAGACTATGTATATCTCGACGAGAAAAACCTAGCAGTTAATTACATGTGAATGAGCAAAGCTTGACATGCTACTGACGAGCAACTTTATCGTCCAAGACCACATGCCGTCCTTTTGCAGCAGTTCGAGAATTTCACTGTAGGGTGCGTGCTGTATTCACCAAATCGACCGTGAGGTGCACCGAAGGAGCCTTGTTCAGATATTCAGCTGAGTTTTCAGTATAGTACCACTACTTCTAAGCACAGTTAAAGCGTGACGAATTGCCTAGTGTTACAAGAAAAAGTACATCCTATATTCAAATCCCCAGAGGTTTTGCAAGAAAATAGGTGGCGAAAAAGCTTTTTAAAATGCGCATCCTTATTCAGTAGAAGGCAAGGACAAGATCACTTTCTCAATTTTTGGTAGTCTGTAAGAATTAAATCCATCCTATTCGAGATTATGACACACACACACACACACATATACATATATATATATATATATATATATATATATATATATATATATATATATATATATATATATATATATATATATATATATATATACTGCATTGCTTCTTTATTAGGTCAACGGCGTTTATTGTTTCGCAAACGAAACAACTTCAATAACAAAATCACCAAGTTTCGCAGTATTTAAATAGGTCACAATTTGTGTGTTAGAATGAAAACTTTCGCAGTTGACTATGTTTACTCTATTGTTTTCATGTTCTGTCGTCATTAGCCTCGCGCCCTGTGAGGTCAGTGGGAACAGACACACTAATTACCTTGTCCAAACACGGCTACAGAGCAATTATTTACTTACCAGAGAGCCAGTCGAGCAAACTGCGAGAAGCCATCGATTGGTGGACTTCATTACACGCAATTATGGAGTCAGCTTGGCCCCGGTCATATGTGTGCAGTACAGTGGGCCAATTTTGAGCAAAAGCCATCATTAAAACAAAACTTTGGGTGCCGTTTATTATTCTAACATCCACCTGTATTGTGTTCGAAAGATGATGAGTAACCAAGGCAAAATACGATAACGCCAGGTTTATCTTGTCTTTTTACCTGAAGGTTTGAATACTTTGAACAATATTCTAAGGTAGTTGGTTGTTCACATTGCTTTTTGACGATGCGCCTCTCCTGTACTATATTGTCCTGGTTGTGGCGATTCCGCCCCCTTAATTCTTAAAATAAATAAATAAATAAATAAATACAAAAGAGTATCTTAGCTATTGTAATTAAGTACATACATGTATTCGCGTCCTTCATTCCGTTACCCGTATCATCGTCCCTTGGCAGTTATCCGGCCCGTAGTGGCGGGTGGGGGTGGGCGATTTTGCTGCAAAAGCGCCCACGAAAACGGGAGACCACTGGGGCGTTGCCTGCTAAACATTCCATTCCATTTTTTCACTCCACAAGTGGCGTGCGACGAGAAGCACAAAGTTGTTGTCTGCTCAGCAGACAAGCTGAGACAGCTACACAGACATGAAGCCCAATATCGTCAACCACTCTTTCTTGTGTCGAGCCGTTCCAAAGAAATCAGAAGTGCCGGCGTCGTTGGCTGGCATTCTACAAATTTACTACAAATAGTCCGTCGACTATAATAGCGATTTTAGTAGTTTCAACAGGGACATATGACCTTAACAGTTAAGTGAACCTGGAAATGTGGATGGACTGCCGGTGGGTGATCAAGGGGGCTTTTCCCTGCAATTCAAATACTTATTTTTTTTTAATTGTGACCATATTGTTCGGCTAAAAATACACCGGGATTTCATTTTTCCTGGAAATAATGTCAGCTACCCCGCTTCCCCGATCCTCCCACAGGAAGCAAGGTAAAAATTTCGGGTCCTTGGCCCTGTGGCCAGAAAGCCTGGATCCGTCCCTGCAGCCACCTTAATCGAGTTCCCTGCCCAAAGCAAGCCCGCCTGGTATGACATAAAGACTTGATCCAAAGCTTGATGAGTTTAAGCGATGTGTTTCTTCAGCGAGCAACTTTTGGCCTTGTATTATTATTTTTTTTTTTATTTTAACCATTATCAGGGGGTGAAAGGGTCTTTCATGCTAGTGTGTACTGCTCATTTGTATTTACTGCATTTGGGCGTTGCAAGCCCTTTGTTTTCCACACTTTGTACCAGACATTACTTCCATTTTTTTCCGTATCTTGTACTAGGGTAAAATTTTACCTTTACCAGCGTACTGGGACCTTTTTTTTCACCCCTTCACATTTCAAAAGGTAACAGCAGCAGCACTCGTGGGGTTTGGGGTCAAAATTGTTCAGCAGATCACAAATTTTTGAATTAGGATCTATCTATGAGCGGTATGAGGATATCTTCTTTTGGTTCCTCACTTGGTATTCTAATCTGATCAAGGAGCAAAGAGTGAATCATGTCTGCTACTTTTACTACTACTGTTACTATCTTGTTATCACCATTACCGTGTAATGTGGTTTACTTTCGCAAAATATACGCTTGAACTACACACGTATATGTATTAATCCGCCTTGTCTACTGTCTGAACTTTTCCAACATATATGTAACCTTAATTGCTATTGTATTTCAAATGGGTGAATCACTTCTGGGGAAAAACAGAAAAGGTGAATATCACGTGTGGATCTGCGAACTTTAAAAGCCCACTTAGGGAATATGACCTGGTGACCATGCCGATGAGCTCGACATTTTTTTCTTCAACACAACATGAACTGTTGTCGCGTGGGTGAGCTTTCTGTCAAAGGAGGCGAGAATGTACGGAGTCCAACTCGAGAGTGTTTTACCAAGGACAAACAAATGACAGGTCAGAAAAAAAATATTAAAAAATTCCAACAAACAACTGTGCCGAACAGTTCTGCAAGGTAGACTCGAAAATTATCTGTCACATGATTTTCTTGGGTTTACGGTTCTATACAAACAAAAGGAGACACATTACTTCGTGTGAACAGTCAGGCCTATGATCCCTCTGTGCACAGCAATCATAGTTTCAGAGTCAATTATTCATACGACATATAATAGTCTCTAGGTCCCATTACACTGGTACATGAAACAATCTTACCCCCGTACATCGTAGAGAAAAGTAAGAATGCTGCAAAATAATGGCCAGTACGAACTAGAGGAGGGTTTCCAGTTCGCTAATACTGAAAATATAATGCTTCAGTACGCCAGTATGGGAATACCCATTACCCACCCCACCCTCACTCCCCAATAATGTAAAACAAATGAGATGGTATCGCTGAATTGTATACTTTCCAAATTCTGATGCTAATGAGATATTGTTCACGATTGTGATTTACCCGATTGGGCCGATCGAATTGCAAGCCGAAATATACATTTTTGTTAAAGGGGCAGGTATTATAACGTAAGGTGTATTTTTATCACGACACATACACATTATCTGAAGCTGAGGCCCCTGCGCATGTGGCAGCTTGTATAAGAGCATGGCAGGTATTATGTAATTGGTTTTGCCATAACCCTTTAATTGATGTTTCTGTTCCTTGTGATTTTTTTTTCTAATTGAACAGATGATAGGTAAGATTGCATTTAGCAATTATATTTATATATATTATCTATGTTCGAGTCCCCTCTCATTCCGAACATTATATATATATATATATATATATATATATATATATATATATATATATATATATATATATATATATATATATATATATATATATATATATATATATATATATATATATATATATATATATATATGTGTGTGTGTGTGTGTGTGTGTGTGTGTGTGTGTGTGTGTGTGTGTGTGTGTGTGTGAAAGAAAGAAAGAAAGAAAGAAAGAAAGAAAGATGTTCACCTTCCGCTCAGTTGCTTGTTATGTCTTTTGGTGTGAGAGAATGGAATGTCATATTACTGACTTTAACCAAAAGAACCAAATGTAAAGACATTAGAGCTTGCCTGGTGAAAAGGCCTTTAAACAGCTGATCTTTGAGTTGGAAGACAAGTAGAAAAGTCATATGATGATGCTTGAAAAGCAGTCATAAGCAGGCAACTAAACAGGCAACATAACTGAGCTTTATAACTTGTACAAAAAGTTCTCAAGTTCGGATACTTTTTTTCGATCCGCATTTGTACTCACCGAACAGGGAACTCAGAGGACGTCATAACTAAAATACACTTTTCTATTTTGCATTTGCACAGGGTCGAGTTCTTTGCCAGAGTTTTATTATTATTATTATTATTATTATTATTATTATTATCACAAAAAACCGCATATTTCAGGGATGGGAAGAGGGTATAGATATGTGAAAGCTTTGTGTTTGTTTGTTTGTTTTTCAATTAATGTAAAATGGGAAAAAGTGTCTTACTTTGTCCCACTGTATGATATCGAAGTGAAATAGCTCGAATTTATCCGTTCTGGTGCATGATAATATAATTAACGAGCAAAGCGATTGGTGATGCAGGTACATATAGAAATATTATGATAAAACTGAATCTTATTCGCATGATCTATACACAAAAGGGAGACTTACAGGATAAAAGTCTATGCAAAACAGACAATTACTTGGATTATACAGTGTTTCTGCTTGAGTTGCTTCTTTGAGATGGCCGTCTTCAGGGGGTACTGAGTTCGGCAAATACGAGTTAGGCATTACATGCATCACTGCTGGATGTGTGAGCACACCTATTTGGGAAACCCAGTGTTTTCTCCACCTTTGACCCGGTTTACTTCCCTACAAGCCAATATTAACTTTATTGTTTCCTACGATTCCACAAATTCTTGTTTGATCCACATTTAAAAGGACCGAAATCAAAGACTAGCAATTCCTAATTAGAAATCCCGCTGGCCGGGAGCGCCCGGGGAGACATGGTATAAAGTTGCGGCCCACGGACCCCACACGGGATTTTCACCTGTGTTGTGCGGTTTAAACGTGGCAAGTTCAGCCTTCAGGGTTACCAGCTCGGTGGAAAAGCTACGGTCGCGGTTGGGGCTCCCGGCCGCTCCTACCTTTACATACTAACCCCCGAGGCGATATGACCCCCAAACCCTTACTTCTAAGGTAGTCTTTCTATTATAGACACGAATATCGCGAGTAACGCAGTGGCAATTACCAAGGTAGTCTCTATTCTCTGTGTACTTCCTCAAACAGACATCCCCGTTACACCTGCACTGAGAACTGCAGGTATTTTCGAGACCACATTTCAGCATGGTCTTTTGATTGGGGGACAGGTTGTCTTTGATCAAGGAGGGGTCCATTAGTAAAACAAATATCGATTCTTCTCAGAACCTTGTTCTTTGGTTTGGTCAGAAAATATCAGGAATTTAAGGCATGTTGTAAGACACTGAGTAAAAGATCAGCCTGGAAAAAGCTGGACTTTACTAGGTGTCCAGCTGTGAGGATTTTAGATGCTGGGGATTTCATTCAATCACATCATATACACGTATTCCGTGTTTCCCAACCAAATATCAAAGACTGTAAATTAGTAGGCTGGCATTTCTCAACTTCCAAAATCGATCCTATCAAACTTGATAAAGTTACCTTGAGAGGAAAAAGATAAGAAAGGAATTTTCAGTTGGTGAATAGGGTATCACTTGCTGAGACAATTAAGTTGGATAATGACTATGCTATTCCGCATTAATAGCATTCCTCAGGTGAATTAATGAAAGATTTTCCAAGATGGCCCCCAGTGGTCCATCATCTCCACTCTTAAATTATGGAGCATTACCCCAGCATTCACCTACCCCTAAACATGACCTGGGGCAACATGTATAGAACTTCAGTAATTCCGAAACCTAATACAACCCTTGCACAAATGGACCCATACTAAGATTGCAATGAAACAGTGGAGTAATTTTCATGCTAGGTTGCGTCTTTTGTGTACCTAGCGAGACCTTGTTTATCGGAGTCCCCAAATTTGATCTGGTAGACAAAAGGGCTGGGTTCGATTAACGTTGAAGTTCCCATTTCCAGTCCCTGTGGCTGTTTTCTCGTGGAATTGTCTGTTGTCATTGCAGATGGAAAAGTCTGTTTACCCAGAATTTGGTTTGTTTTTCGTCGGATGGGCTGTGAGCGGTGCGGGATCCTGATGCCCTTTACCTGTGCTTTGCCCCGCAAGGGACGGCACCTGTGATACGGAGTGACGCAGGTGATAATGCTCCCAGGGCCTCGGCGCTGACCACATCTTGGGTACTTAGTGTCAGGTCTCACTGACCAGGCAGCACTAAGGAGGATTGACATGGGGAGTTAAGAGAGACTAATACAATACCTATCCGTGTACCCTACTGCGTGCGACCTTCTACCCTGGGGCGCGGGGTGACCGGTCCGCAGAGAGAGATTTAAAAGCAACAAATTGCGAGTCCAGTGTTGTTTTTCCACCCCGTATGCTCACCTTTTCACGGCAGCGCTACTGCTGAACTATTAGATTGTAAATCACCTGACACTGTATGCACGCTGATGGCGTCTTTATATTTACGTGTGTAACCTACAATTTATGGATGCCACTTTGTAATTAATTGTAAAACTTCTGCGAAAGTTTCAGGTTGGCCTGCGTACTTTCCATGCACTTGGATTCACATTTTCTTGCACCGTTTAAAAAACAAAAAGTAACTTTTTTTGCAATAGACTGATTCCAATATGACATAGTCATGTTTCATAATTGATCAATAAAATATACTTAAACCAATTGGCTATCGTATAAAACTTCATCTGTGAAAATGTCTCCTTTGTAAATTTTATATAAAAGCCATCAATCTTTATGTTATTTCCGACACAGGGAAAAGATCTTTGTACAAGTCACTTGTACAACTGGGTAATGAATCGTAAGGTTGGGGGACTTCATGCTGAGATGCTGGCCCCATTGCCCTGGTATTGTGTATTAACATGAAGATGTCCAGTTTTGCCTAAAATAGAAAATAAACTTATTTCCACGTGTGTAAAATTTCACGATTTTGTATATTTTTTTTTGCATTGTAACTGGCGTTTTGATTTCACTATTTTTTACGTAAATTTAGTTCCTATTAAACCTATGCTAAAATACTATTTTGTTGTGGGTTTCTTTATTTTTATTTTAGAATTTCATGCCATGAACGAAAATAAAAGTACAAATAAATTGACTGAAAAAACAGTGCACAGAAGCTTTCCTGCAGAGAGGTATCTATAGGAACAGGAATCAGTGAATCTTGTTATAGCAGGAACAATAGACCAAGAAAGTGCACTTGCATAGAATTTTGTCACGAAAAATGTGTAATAGGAAAAAAGTGCACACATTGGTTTCAATTATATGAATAATATATGTATGTATATATATATATATATATATATATATTATATATATCAAACTGGTACATGGGGAGGAAACGCAGCATCCGTAACAGAAGGAAACAAGTACCAAGATACGGTAATTATTATAATTAAAATATTTAAAAAAAATGTACAACATCGCAAATTACAGTATCAATCGGACACATACTAGAAAAATTATGTCCTGATGTTGTATACTTCTTGGCAGAAACGAAAGCCCATTTTGAAACAATACTTAATTAAGGCGCATAATTGATTTCCGAATAACAGTCGGAAAAAAACACAAAACTGAAACAATGCTGAACTAAACTTCGTTCCAGGAAGAAAACAGAAATTTCGGACTAATGCTCTATAATTGATGATTTACATATTTTAATAAACATTTGCTTTGTTGTTTGGGTCCCACACTATATGATCTTTATATAAGACATACGCTGGTCACAGTTGCCATGTGTTCATTACAAATATGTACGTTTAAGACTCAACACGTGGCTAGTGAGCACTTCATCAAGCACATTCAACCACTACACAAAGTATTATGTACTAAAAACAATGTAGCATTTGCCTCCAAAATGCTGTCTCTGGCTCATACCATAATGTTGATATTATCTGAAGTTATCTTGAAGGTTACCCACTACTCGACATTGCGATACATAAAATAATAAATTTTGTGCCAATTTGGACTGCTTTATGTGCAATCCCTATTGCATATTAAATGTTTTTGTTGGGATGCTGGCCTTGCTGTTAATGTAGTTACTATAAGAAGCGCCATATCCAAGATAGAAGGGTATACAGTAAACATATATTAAAGTTGCCTCATTGTTCACAAAACTAGTCGATCACATGTGCTGGGGTCCACTGCTCGCAAATGCATGGATCCTGGTAGCGGTGTAACAAGAAATGGGGGTTATGTCTGGTAAAGCAGGTGAGTTCCTTTAGCAAAAGGCAACATATAATGGAGGTCATGTACTTTTTAAAGTATAATTACGGATGAGCCAGACATGATTGACTTGTCTGCCCCTGTAAAAATAGTACGTATACAATTACATTAGGAGCAATGTATACGTCTCCAGAAACACAATAAAAGTTGTCTGGGTGTATGCCTCGGTACAGCTGCAGAAGAGTCCGAGGCGAAGTTGCCTCTTGCCTGCATCAGGAGTTACAACCAGCCTTCCTTTGCCTGCTTGACAGAGGTGTGTGTGTGTGTGTGTGTGTGTGTGTGTGTGTGTGTGTGTGTGTGTGTGTGTGTGTGTGTGTGTGTGTGTGTGTGTGTGTGTGTGTGTGTGTGTGTGTGTGTGTGTGTGTGTGTGTGTGTGTGTGTGTGTGTGTGTGTGTGTGTGTGTGTGTTCAAGACTAGTCGTGCTATTTGGGCTTATGAAGGAGTGGGCAGAGAACTTAACTCAGTATACAAAGCGTTCTTTGTTTATAGAGCCATGATGATGATGAATTTAGACCATGTACTCATTTTATCTTTTATATGAAAGTTCTTTTCACGAGGAATCTGAAAATATAATTTTTCTGCACAACTCCAGCCAATTTTAACGAGGAAAACCTGGTGCCACCAAATGTCACAGGACCAGGAAAAATATTGATGCAGCGTCCAACTGTGCATTGTTTTTAGCTCATCCTTGTATTTTTCTTTGGTGCAATTGAGGAGCCAATGAACTGACATTGTTTTCTATTCACCACCCACTGACTGTCTGTGTTGCCAGTATCCATGAAACCACAAACCCAACTTTTAGGCATACTTCCCATCACACGGGGCATATGATGCAATGTACAGTTTGATTTGAAATTCAAAATCTGTGTCTGTGGTCTTCCATGTGACCCACGCACATCACTAGTATGAAACTCACTGGAATCAGGAAGTGGACAAAACGATGACAGTTTGATTGATGTCTGTTTAATGCTAAAGAATGGTCTTCCTCTGGTATTTGTGATAAATAACTCATTCGTTGAAATCTCTGTTTAATGGAAAAGATGCATGCACAGCGAAACAATAATGATTATTCCTTGTACGAGACAGTATATATACAGAAATGATCAAATGTATAAACGCAATAATTGAATATTTTGTTCCGCCAAATGGGACTAAGAGAATAACTTTCCTCAACGCAGATTGAGCGTCAAGCGGCCACATTATAGCGATGACACTTGTTCATTTAACGTTCTTGCTTATGAAGTTTTGTTACGCCGGGCCTCTTTTAAGAAGCGAGCTTTACTCTGAAAAGTCCACTCAGGGAAAATACATTCCTAACTTCTGATTAGCAGTTAAGTGTATGGAAGAGGCAAACGATAGAATGATTTACCTGAGTACAGAGCATTTATTAACCTTTAATTTAAAAAATCAGTCCACCTTTAATCTAATACATGCTGAATCAGCACATATCAATAAACGACGTGCTGTTAGCGCCAAACACCTTTCAGTTCAAAATGACAGCACATGTAGGCTTAATTGTCCAATATATAATCTGGCTTTCTATCTGGAATGATGACGATGATGATGATGATGATGATGATGATGATGATGATGATGATGATGATGATGATGATGATGATGATGATGATGATGATGATGACGGCGACGACAATGACGATATGGAAAAGGCGCATGATATTTTTTTACAATCCTGTAGCACGATATTCATCATAATGATCTAAACCAATGATCTATCCACATGTTTTGTTATGATATGGGTTAGAAATGACAACTATGCGTGGCCTATACACGAGTTACTATTAAACTGCTACTTTTTGAATGCTGCCAATATAGTAATTTCTAATAGACAATTTGCATGACAGATATGACTCCAACAGCGTGGTTAAAAGCAATTAAAAGCAAAAAGTATATTTCTCGTGAAGATCTCTGGAATACTTAACAGGCTTACATACTTTATCAACGCATTATATATATATATGCATAAAGAAACTAAAAAAATAGACTGTGTGGAGGGACGCAACGCGAGATATATTAAATTATAATATTGTACGGTTCTTGTAATGGTAAAATAATGGTTCCTTTAGTATTAATTGGTGCTCTCGAACTATGGGATAACCAGTACAGACAGGCACACACGCACTCACACACACACACACAAACACACACACACACACACACACACACATATATATATATATATATATATATATATATATATATATATATATATATATATATATGCCATCTATATAATGAAGAATGAGGATTGTGTAACGATTGTGAACAATTAGATAATGTCCCTATATATATTAATGGAAAACCCAGCCCACTGCACATCTTGGTCCATCTGAAAGGGTTCGTGAGTGGCTCTTTAATTTAGCTTCATAGAAATAGTTTTATGCAACCAACAGTATTTGAAGAGGAAACCCATTAGGCAAATAACTTTAACATAAATTACAGCTCGAGTGCCACCCAAACACAAACGTTTAATTTTCTTCCAAAAGAAACGTTCTTTATCTAGAAAGGTAATAAATTCCCATCAATCATGGTGAAACATATGTATGTGTCTCAACCAATTTGCATATAACACTCGATTCGGGTTAAGTTTGGGCAGCAAATCTAGAAAAAATATGGATTGATCCCCTGCGGTCAAAAGCATTTAAAGCCGTTGGCATTTGTTTGGTACCACGTGTATTCAGAACCTATTATCGAACCACACTTTAAAGTTTTGTTTTCTAAAGATTCGTGCTCGCTATTGTAAACAAGAAATGCATATTCCTCCATGCTTGGTATCCTTTCTAAGTTTTGAAGTTGAGCGTTCATATCACTCGAGGTCCTGGTGAGGTCCGTACCACGAACAAGGAGCGAAAAGTAAAATGAAACCGCTCCAGTCAAACATATTTTAGGAGATGATATTGGCCTCAATATGATATATATATATATGTGTGTGTGTGTGTACGTGTGTGTTACATTACCTTTATTCCAAATTGAAGCATTTCGCTGACATTAAAATCAATAATTCTTTAAAAAATCCCTGCCAAATTTCAATTTACTGGGGCACAAAACTATAATAGTAAACAACACTATATGAGCGTAGTCAAGAAACTGAGCTGCTCTGATATCTCACTAACATGCACTTTGAAAGCTTGTTTGGCATAAGAGTCAAATGTTAACTACAATGTAATATGTGTCAATTGTAACTACCGTGCAACAAGTGAAAAATAAAAACTGCTTGGCATGAGTGAAAATGGTAATTATATTGGTCGTGCCTTGGAGGGACCATGAATTCTTGCGTTGTTCTGCATTGTGTTCTAATCTTTCCCGCTTTTGACCTGGGTATAATGGGTATTGTATTTTGTTCTTAGGTCTAAAATTGTTTTTAAAGCATTCTTTTGGTAAAGAAAATTGAATAAGCATAGGAGACCGCCCATTTTTCGCTCCTTTACATTCAGTTTGGTTGTACCAATACGCTAGTAAGCCGACTGCCATTGTGCTTCACTAAAAATTTGTGGTTGTCGGCAGTCATATTCTCTTTCAAGTTGTATAAAGCAAGTGGCGATGGGAATTAGCTTTGTCGATCAAAACCAAACATCATAGTCTCCAGATTCGCGTTACATGTATATTTGTAGCCTGAACATACTTTTAACATGTCAAGTTGATTATTTGAACTGGTCAATTTTTGTCAGATTGCGTCATCAATTACAGAAAATACGAGTTATTTATCACACGACTTAGTTATAGCAGAAACATCTATGCAGAGATGAAATTCTGGGGTGATAGCGCTGATCAAAACGATTACCAGAGGAATTTGGGAGGGGGGGAGGGGGAGAGATGTCTTGCATCTAATTTGCCTAATGAAACAAATGAAGGTACATTCGCTCCAACATGTCAGCCAAATGTAAATTATTCCCATGTATAAATAGATTGCAATTTTAGCCACTTGTTCGCAACTGGAACTTTTCAATGGCGACTAACGAGATGTAGTTGACTGTAATGGGGTTCCCCGCGGGATCAATGGGTTCTAATGTTGTAAGTTCGAGTATGGTCACAGAACAATACGCTCAAATGAATGCGAGACGCAGCGGCTGCTATGTACCCCCAAAACCTACCCCGCTATCACCGTTCCCTTCCCCCGCCTCGTCATCATCAGCACTTTCTATTCAGCTCCGTCGAGAAAAGGGTATTTTGCAACAAAATAGCTCATTTCCTGATCTAATTTTTCCCATTCTTTCTGAACTTCTACTATGTTTTCCTCAGCTTTTAAACTTCGTCGTCATTACCACCAAATCCAAACGTGAGTGGCTCAGTGAGCCAGGCTGTTTTGACACATCTGAACTGCATTTACATATCGAACAGTATACGAGGACCCCGTTGCTGGGCATCTTCTATGACTATGTCAAAAGGACCTCGGTGGGTTTTTCACCCTGCTTGTCACTCTGTTGGCGAGTTCAGAAAGACTTTAACTCTCTATGTGCTCATAAAAAGTCTGATTATTATGATTCCAAATATAAGTTCCTCGCGAAACTACCTTTCATTTAAGTACCAGCATGCCTGTGTTTGTACGGAGAAGTCCAGATCAACAGCTTTCTTATGTGTGGTTTGAATTAATTGAGCGCAATACGCACCGACGAAAACCGTTGACTCAGTCTATATTGTTGTGCTGACAGAGTTAACACACAGGATGCCAAAACTATACAGCCTTGATGTGGTCTCTTAAAAACTTCCAATTTCAGAAATTAGATGGACCTGGACTTTCTGCTTGGTTGCCGTTCCGTGCTGATGAAGTTTAACAAAGTTCTGCGGGGTTACCTTATTTACAGGGGGTCCTCCATCGAAGCCCTCATAACGACCAAATTACCAACCAAGCAGACATAAATTTAGACCGCTTTTAATATGGACACGCATATACCATTGCTGCGAAGTTGACATGGCATGGTTGGGAGATGACTAGGCATTGGAACGCTCATGTTGAGTTTTCTCAAACCGCGGGTGGCATTTGTCACTGAACCGGAGTGTGAAACACATGAGATCCGAATGGCATAAGCGGATTTACGTCTTGATTCAACTGACCGCGGGCCAGAGACTTAGTGGTAAACACAACAAAAATATCAGCTGCTGTAATTTATCATCAAATACTCGGGCACCCCCCCCCCCCCAAAAAAAAGAAAGAAAGGGGGAAAAAACCTCCCAATTAAGTCGTTTGCTTTAAAGAAAATTAGTGAAAAGTCAAGTAACAAAAAAAAAATAACTACTAAATATGCTTCGCAATATAACAGTGAAAATTTCAATTAGCCTTCTGTGCGATTTCAGTGAAATTTATTTAATGTATACATTACTTGGACCTTTTTTTGTAATTCCTACCAGGGAAGTGCTAAATAGCACGTCCCTGTTTCTACAGATAACCTTACATTCTGATAGTTTTCAAGAATGCTAGACTCCCATCCACTTCCAAAATTATTAGGACTTTCAATAATATGTGGATAAAACTTGCGGTGCCTTTCGTTTTGTGTCAAGTATCTTTAGTTTTTCATCTTTTTTTCGTGTCAACACTTTTATCCCTTTTTTTTTTTTTTTTTTTTTATACAAATATGTTAGATGATCCCTGGCGGTAGAAGACGAAAGCAGTTCAACAAGTTAGTGTTATACTGCGATCTGATCTTGCTACAAACAAAGTTTATGTTACGGTCCGCAGCAATATTGTTAAGACTTTTACCACCTGTAGTTTTTCACGGAAACATATGCATCAATCTTCTGATGTCCACTCTAGGTTTTGTGTGTGTATTATCACAAATCACACTTCACAGTTGGATGGCATCAGAGGTGGCAATCTTGAACTTCAAAAGTCCACTCTTTTACAAAGGGGTTGTGTCCTATTAAAGAGCCCGGAAGAGATTTTTAGCTCTGTGTATTCTGTGACAGTATGATGAGATGATATGTCGAGGGGGAAAAAAAATGTATATTTACCTTTTTTTGTCATCTGGGAAAAAACACAAGTTACGGATACTAAGGGGATACCACGATATATGTGCATTAAAGTTACTCTTGCTGGATGTCTTGAAAAAGACAGCAAAGTGAACTCAATAGATATTTAAGATTTTTATCAGAATACGAATAAATAGATCTAATTTTGACCACTGTCACTTCTAATTTGTTACACAGAAACTTATTAATTATAGGCTAAAGTGGACTCAAATATTATGCATGTACGCATGCCAATAGGGGATATTATACAAGGCGTCAGGCTTTTGTTTCAAGTTCACAAGACAGCTCCATAATTATAAACAATTATGTCCCTAATTGAAGATAACATAATGATCACAAGACGCAATGCACTTGAAATGCTTCAAGTGTTACTGTCTGTGTATAGACATGCTGCAATACTTTAAGCATTTTAAGTGCATTGCGTCCTGTGATATATATATGGGATGAGACAACGGCTAAACAGTGTGGTCTGTTTCAGATGGGGTCATATCAAAGATTAATATTGGCTATTCATATCCCGTATTTTAACCTGCATGATGTATCTTGAATGGAGCGCTTACGAGCGAAAAAACTCTGCGAAGATAAAAGTTCAAATTATAAATAAAGTTAAAACATTTTTAAAGCATATGTTATGAAACTTCCATTATATTTTCTTAAATATGAGGACGTTCGGGTATATGGGAGTAGGCCTATGGTCATAATGGACATTATGTTTATCACTGTGGTCATATATTTTGTTTCTTCATCAAGTTAAGATTTAATGAAATATATGTATAATAATGTATAACCCTAACATTGAAATGCAGCATGCGCTCCTAGATTAATGGACAATAAGAAGTATTGTTACAATAGCTCTCATGGAGTCATCTCGACATGTTCTGTGTTTACCAACTTAAAGTGCGTTTGCCTCAAATTGCTAAACAAGTATACTTCTCAATTATTCTTAACAATGATACAACTAACATGTATGACAGGAAACCACAGGCCATTTTCCAAAGACGCTCACATCAGTTACAAAGGATGTACTATTTATAACCAAATTAAAATAATGAGCAGAAATGAAGATATTTTTTAATTCAAATCTCTACAAACAATGTATTCCAAAGTTTGAAATAAGATGTAAAATGTACGAACAAATAGGAAGTCAATTCGATAAGGAAGCAGGCACTCTTGATTGACAATCCTATATAAGTATTATAAGTCCAGCTTTGGAATCACTAATTAGAAGACCCTGACTGGATGATCTTGAATACAAGTTCCAAACACACACACTGTGATTGAAAATATATTTTAGAGTTTTCATGTGCTATTTTCTTCAAGCCAAACTTGAATAATTACTCTATTCAAAAACTGAATAGAAACACATGCATTATATATTTTATAACCCCTTAGGCCACCTAACCGTCCTTTTTAACCTTTACCTTGCCATACTCTATTTGACGTCTTTATGCCTCTGCTTGTCTCACTTTAAACCGGTCACCACTGACTGGTGCAAGGATATATTCATACATACATACATACTTTTCAGTAAAATAAACCACATTAAAAAAAAAAAATGTATAAAAATATCTGCGGATGCCTTCTGCATGCATATCGTAGGTCGGCAGTTCCCACCAGTGCTCTCTACGAAGAAATAAGTTGTTTTATTTGTTTGTTTACCTATTTACTTATTTATGTATTTTTGTTTTGTTTCTATAATATTCTTTTAGGAGGAGGAGGGCGGATGGGGGTGCGTTTCCACCAGTGCTCTCTACGAAGAAATAAGTTGTTTTATTTGTTTCTTTACTTACTTACTTATTTATGTTTTGTTATTATTATTATTATTTTTTTTTTTTGTTTTTTTTTGTTTTTGTTTTTGTTTGTTTTTTGGTTTTTTTTTTGTTTTTGTTTTTTTTTTTTAGTAGGAGGAGGGCGGGTGGGGTGGGGTGCGTTTGTTGGGCCCAGCCATCACGGATACATTTGGTACTTTGTGAGAAAATGAACAATTTCTTTGCTCGTCCCTCCAATCTCCATTGCGATGGTTTTTCGAAAGCTTTAAACGTTGTATTTTTGTGTTCTTTTTACACAGATAGTCCGGTAAACAGAGCCGGACACGAACTGAGTACACGTGGTTTTTATCTGTCAAGCAACCTGCCTCTTAAACTCTGCCTCTGGGTTTTAGCCAGTGACAAAACTAAAGTATATCTGTATGTCTTTCTTGGAGGTAGACACTCTCTTTTCTTCTATATAAGTAGCTTTCAGTCAGCTACAACAACAAAAAAAACAATAAAAAAACAAAAACAAAAACAAAAACAAAAACCAAAAAAAAAAAAAAAAACCAAACAAAAACAAAAACAAAACAACAACAACAACAGCAAAAAAAACCTGTGTCACTCTGATTGCAAGTTTTATTTTATATTCTGCAAATGTTGACGAACAGATTCATCTGTCGCATCATCTTTGGAGGCAAAAGGATATTGTAATGTTTCCTTATCAGGCTTCACATTATATTGCTACAAAAAATGATGTTGTCAGGGAGGGTGGCACGTGGGACTGCATGGCTGAGGATTTAGGGGATTTGGGATCCCTGGGGAACTGCACCAACTTGTAATTTGGCATCAAAAATGGGCAAACGCGGAAGATCTTGACACATAAATATGAGTTGGCTGCCCCAGAAAATTGGCACGTGGACAAGGTCAGTTTGGGATCCTTCGATCCCGAGAAATTTAACCTGATCACTGCCTAACCTCTTTTTTTCTAATTAGTAGCCAACAGGTAAATGGGAAAAAAGCGACTAGCTTCCTTTCCTTCGTATTTAACATTCCGTTGGCAGTGTGTAGGAACTAAATCGGCCTAAATGGTGATTTTCTTTCGGCTTTCCTGAGTCCTAATTCCTTGTATAAAGCCACCAGTTGCGCCAAGTGCTTGGCACACTAATGGAGTAAATTCAATGCACTGAGCACAAGATTTGTTGGTATTGTACAGGGGCCTAATTACGCTCGCCATTTGCATATGTGGACAAGTAATTCAATATGGCCCCGAGCTGCCGAACCATTGTTTCGCAAGAATGTACCACCAATCTGCACACTAATAACAAGAAATACACCAAACTCTCATCAAATTTCCTATTTGCCAAGTCCTGTCTGTCTAAGAGAAAAAATATTACAAGCCGAAATTGACAGAAATTGAGCGAGACGAGCGAGGTGCTCTGGGCTTATTTCTGTACGGCATTGTACATCCGTGAAAAATCTATATTAAGACTCAATAAAGGCAATGAAAAGAATTCGCCTCCATTATCTTGGACTACAAAATATATTGTTAGATTTTTCAAAGAGACTTTTCTTATCGTGTTACATATTATATTGCCTAAGAGAACTATCTTTTCTTCCCAACAGAATAAAGAATATATAGAACGGCGCAATACCAGGCTAGTACTGTTCTTGCTCCCCACTCAGGTTGAGCTGTGGGCAGAACACGGGTATGTCTGGACGATCTCCCGGTCTTCCTCACCCACTTGACCAGCACTTCGATCGAGGTTAAAGGTTTTGGAAATTTATTCGTTTCACAATACGGATTATACAACTGGCGAGTTCATAACGCGTGGATATATCGACAACCTGCCAGATCTAGACCTGACCTTATAGTTTATAGGTAAGTCCGCAAGTCAAAATCTAACCTCACATCAAGTTATCCCTCATATATATGCATATATATTTATATATATTTCTTCTGTCTCATCCCCGTCTGTAGGGTTGAAATTGTGACCTGTCCATGGTCTACTTGACATAGGGTCCGGTAAGATGGCATCTCATTCATCTGATTTATTTTATCTGTTTTGAACGTAAACCTACCTTAGGAGTTTTTCCGTTTTTTTGTTTTTGTTTTTATTTTTCGTTTTTGTTTTTTACATATGTGTATGTATGTATGTATGTATGTATGTATGTATGTATGTATGTATGTATGTATGTATGTATGTATGCAAGATGTCCTGATAATCACATACTGTCATATCATTTTATACAGAAGCAGTCGCCATAGAAAGAAAGCTTGCTGCATAAGTAAAATGCGGAAATTGAATCATTGCAATCTTTCAATATGTGTAAAACTTCTGTGTCCAAATTAAGAATATTTTCATGAGGAAAGCAATTAAAAATTTTAGATGTAGCTCAAGACGAAAAGCGACTGACATCTTGTCACTTTTGAACTCGCATGACTATTCTACATTTCATATTGTTGACAACATGACACACCAAACAAACCCATAGATTAAATGTGTAAAGATGTTCTGTCACAAAAAATACCCTTTTTTCACGACCTGCAGGTGCGTCTTCGTAATGTAGACAAATTTCCTAAATTTTCGCTTGCAGGTGTGGATGGCAAGATCTATGTGTCATTTGTGGTTTGAGACTTAAGCTGATAATTGCCCAAAATTATTAGCGCAATTCCAGTCCAGGGAGCTTAGCAGATCTGGCAGCGCGAGTCTCACGGTGACACATATACCTTTAAGTGTGTGAAAACCGTGAATCAAATTCTTTGCATTTTTCTCTCAGTATAGTTGGAGCCCTTTGAAGAGGGATTATACTTGGGACGTGTCCGAATTTGTTGACAACAAGTAGTTCACCTGTGACACCCCGGTATTTGTTTTTGCCATCACGTGACCAACCTTATTAATGGCGTATTGTTTCATCTCCTGCGGGGATTTAATCCCGATCCTCCCCTTTCGGTAACGATGGCCCCATGGGGAATAAGTTGTGAAAATGCCGTCTTCTAAAACTCAAAATCGATAATTAAATCGCAGTCAATGTACCCGACCAAATTGCAAATCAGGTTTTATGCAGCTCTATTTGTACCAAGGTTTTTCTGAGTTGCCAACTTTTTGCCCGGTGAAGACACACCTTGATCTGATGACAATTTTCCTCCTACACATTTGTGTGCATGCTATTGTGCGCATTTTCACCGTCGCCACCCAAAATCCTTGTTAATTTTGCCTGTCATGTAAATTGGGTAATAAGCAAAGTGACACGGAACTTTTGATTCTAGTTAGCATTAGTTGTAAGATTTATAAACGATCATTTATAACCAACAGTTCGTGTCATAAAACCTGGTCGCGTTTATCCATTGCACAGTTAGGCAAAACAATGTCATGTATCGCATGTGTTCCAGTCAGTTGAACATTGTCAAGTAAAATGGGTTTACAAGAAGCCAAAATGTAGCAACAACAACAGCAACAACAGTGTCTGCCTCAAACATCACAGGCAATGCATTTTAGACGAGACAGTAATACAACCAGTAAATACAAATGTGATCTTGTCAAATGCTTCACCGTCACAAAGACTCAAAGGATACCTTACATGTACATGTTGCGCACCAAGTCTTGGCTTAATCCTCGGGCTCGCTCTGATTCCACAACTTATCAAATGCGACATATTACAAATTTCTCAGTTTCCCATACCGCCAGCACTATTTTTCTAGCTGTCCATTCCTTTTGACCGGAATCTTGGAAAAACGATGGCAGCGTGAATCCGTCCCATCACGCTTGGTAGATAACTGGATCACTCACGCTTTGTCCTGAATATGGTACAGCTCCCAGTGTTGTGCTTATTTCTGTTTGTGACGGAGCTCACCAACATGGGCACGTACATGTCATCCAAAAATTAGATCCTGCACAGTAATAATTTGCTGGTTATCTTTTTCGTGTCGTATTAGCTCAAGAAACACTCCAAACATGTAAATCAGTACTTAAACCATCTACAAGTAATGTCGATTTGACCTGGGGGAAGCTTGGGTAAAGAAATGTATAGTGTGTGTAATTTTGTGCGAGCGCTTTGTTGCAACTATAGAATTCTGGTTATTGACGATTGTACAGGCTGCTTTTGTGGTTGCAGTGAAGATCAATGCAAATTATCGAGGAGGCGGGGTCTATCTCATGGCTTGTATAGGTAGCTTAAGGTGGGCATTGTGCTACCAAAATGGAGGCCATTTTGAAATACGAGCGGTCAGATTTTTACTTGGTCTGCTTCACGTGTCTGTGTTTAGGTGGTGTTGCAGATATGCAAAGTTTTTGTATCGAACAATAAAAATAAAGTATGTAGCCAGGGTTAAATTACAAACAGAATTTTCAGAAAAAGTGAAACGTCTTATTTTTGTCTGATGTACTTGCAAGTGAAAAAAAAAACATCGAACTTGGCAAAATGGCATTTGTCGTATCCAGGGTGACAAATTCACAACAAAAGAAAATGTACGTGACGTCAGTATGATTGACGCCTGATTAATACAGGGAATATTGTTTTCTAAATAAGTTAAGAGTTGGTGAATGTAATCTTGTAGCCCAAAATGTTATTTCTCCATGCGGGCGATTTTCCTTCTGGGTTCAGCTGCTGCCGCTGACGCCTGCAAGCAGCAAGCTACGCTGAATCTGCCTTGCACGTTGCGCCCCTGCTCTAAGCTCCGCCCACTGTACTTCACACCTCAGCTATTGTCAACCCGGAACGTCACTCCGCACATTGTTTGACACTGGTAACTCAACAAAATTAGCATCTATCAAACTGTCAAAGGAGACGCGCTGTGATTGGTCAATGCAGGCCGATTTGCCTGGCTGCCAATCAATAACATGTGGACATTCAAGCATATTAGGCAAAGAATAAGGAGGGCTCCCATGAACAAGACGTTAGTGAGTCGGCTCTGAAAGCGGCTAAGATTTGCCATTATCTACCTCCATTTGTGTAGAACAACACTACCATTGACTGTACTATAACCTACTACATAGTGGACTGTGATACAATATGGAGACGGACTTGAGTAAGGCACCGGGCCTTCAGGTTTCTCAGCCGGGACCAGGCGTTACCGGCCCGCAACATGTGCAACAGAGTCCGCCGCAGACAACTACCCCAACCGGCCAGCCAGGCGGCCAAAGCCCAGGTTCACAGTCTCAGAATAGTAAGAACATTCAGTCAGACAGGGTCAAAAGACCCATGAATGCATTTATGGTGTGGTCTCGGGGACAGAGGCGGAAGATGGCACAGGAAAATCCTAAAATGCACAATTCTGAGATTAGCAAGCGCCTTGGAGCAGAATGGAAGTTATTATCCGAGTCTGAAAAACGTCCCTTCATTGATGAAGCCAAAAGGTTACGTGCTGTACACATGAAGGAACACCCGGACTATAAGTACAGACCTCGGCGTAAAACTAAGACACTCATGAAAAAGGACAAATACGCTCTACCCGGAATGACCAGTGCGCCCGTGCAACAGGTAGGCCGTGATATGTATGCTATGAATGGGTACATGCCGAATGGCTACCCGATGATGCACCCGGATCCCCATGCGTACCAACAACATGCCATGTCCCCGCAGATGGGTCTGGCAAGTCAGTATGGCTATAGTCTGCCACCTTCACAAATGTCATCACAAATGACCACGGGGTCCTATATGAATGGCAGTTCCAGTTATACATATTCCATGGCACCCTATTCCATGCAACCGAGCCAAGTTCCCACAGGTATCAAGACAGAGGGAGGGCCACAGACTCCGTCGGCAGCGGCGGTAGCAGCAGCGGCCGCAGGTAGGGGAAGGAATTGCCCTGGTGACTTGCGCGATATGATCAACATGTATTTACCTGGTGACTCTAATGACCCAAATGCTCAAGCCCGCTTACAACAAATGCAAGGACATTCTCAATACCCTCCCCACAATACAGCCAGTAGCGAAGCCGGAGTGAACAATACAGTACCGCTTACACATATGTAAGACAAAACTTTTTTTCACAAAACTGCCATTGTGTATTATTGTGAAATTTTGCCAGAGACATCTAGCATCTGACCAGTATTGACATGGGCCGTTTACAACGGCTCACATCAGTGAAGAGATCGATCTTGAAGAGAGGACAACTTGTCTTTTGAATTTCGTTCTGAACGAAACACAACACGAAAAATAATTATGTAGTAACTGGTGATTGAAGTGCGAGACGAGAGAGAGAAAAATGACTGAGTTACGAAAAAGTAGGACAAACTGTGTCCAAAAATCATCGGTGAATCCCAGTTGACTGACATTGAAGAATTCTCATGAAAACCATTGTTGTTTATAATTATAATTTTTGAAACATTTTGTACTCTTGTAAATTGGTAAGATTTACGCATCCCTTTAATAGAAAGGGGCGAGAACGGATTAGCATGGAGGTAACTACTTTATTACACGCAGGTCGCACTTTCTTTGCTGACCAAAGACTGAATCTATTTGCACCTGTGTCAGATCTGTCCACAGTTTCGTATTTTCAAAGTTTGTCAAACTATTATACAAGAGCTGCTTGAAGCAGCCGAAAATGTCTTTATTTATGTGTAGAGTCATCTACAAAAGTTTGACAGTTTCATAATCTCGTAAAGATAACAAATTTATTTTGTGGACTAGAAATCAAGCATTAGACATGTTTGGTTTAAGACGCTGAACTACATAAGTACTAGAACACCGTAACTTTCTCATGACCTCCTTTGCTGTGTACGCTCTTGGAAACATGTTCTCGGCTTTTAACTCCAGCCCTCTTGTATATATACTTTGCACCACAGTACTAAATCTGTTAACACGACGCGTTCGTTTTGAAAGAGTAAAGTAATAAATTTGCGAGATTTGAAATATATGAAATCTTCACGTGTATTTTTGAGATGTAGTTTAGTTATATGGTTTCATATGTGTTTATGACCGGCGCGAAGGTCTACCTGGCTGCCCATGCCTCCATTTTGGATTTTTAGACACTTATTTCAGGTAAACTGTGATGACTATCCAGAGAGTTCCCCACATGCAGTTCTGACAGTACGCGGGCATTTTTTCAAACTCAGGTAAATATGTCGTATATTGCTTTATTGGTTATTATGATGGTGTCCCCGGAGTTGAATAGAGCAACACTGAATGGGTATTGGGTCAATTCTGCCCTTTAGAAAGAAGTGTTTGTGTGAAGACTGCACAGAACACCCGAGCTGTGGACAAACCGCGTCGAAAGACCTATATTTGCAGCGACCGGTTTGTATGAACGCACGTCAATCATCCCAGGGGCACTGAGTCGCCTTTCATGGTCCCCATTGGTTTGTAAGACCCTGTTGATGGTGTTCCACACAGGCTCCACCTCCAGTTAAGCGGCCATTCTTAGGCAAATGTATTCTTCAAATAGCTGGCTCTATCCGTTTTGAAGTACAAATGTAAAGCAAAATTCAACTACTGTTATATGTTTTCATAGTTTACTCATAGGATGTAACTTTTTGAAAAAAAAATGTCAATTTCAGTGTTTTGTGTAGAATATATGTTCATGTGACTCTTAAAAAAAAAATCATAAAACAAAAAAACTTTTAAACGTGTACCACAGTTGCATTGGGTCAGAATTTAGAAGAAAGTCTTTTCGCCATTCGGGCTTGAGTTGCGCTTTATATGTAGTTTGTAAGGTTTAGTAATATTAATTATTTTATGAAGGGGAACATTCATTCAAGTTTGGGACAATACGTAATATTACCATTTGTACAATGGCAACTACAAAGGCTGCCTTGACATGTCACCATTTTATTTGCAATGTAACGAAAGTTTCTGTTTATCATTCAGTCAGCAATGACTATAGATTCAGTTGATTGAATGATGCTAAACTCTAGTTTTTAAACTTATATTTACATTGGTATATCCGAGAAATAATGATTAAAGAGGATAAATTGTCATCCCCTTTTGTTATGTTTGTATGAATAATTCGCTGTGGGTATATTTGAGATATAGGTTTCTGTCGAAACAATAACTTCCAGAATTTATCCCGATGACTGCAAAAGTCATTTTAAATGTTTTATTTGGCACTAGATCATCATGTTATTGGTTTACAAATTACCCCCCCCCCCCGCCAAAAAAAAAAGACAAAGAATGTTTTCAGATATTTAACGCTAGATTTCAGCAGATGTTCATGTATATGTATTCAACTGTACGGGTGTTTTTCTATCAAATTTGTGGGTTTTGCATAAAAGTGCCAACTCCAAAACCAGCTTGCTTAAAGCTGAACCCGTGGACGTGGTCTTCGACTTGTGGAATTTGCACTTCGCTTCTGCTTGATAATAGCCATAATTAAACATCTGTCCATGTCATTAAATTTCAAATTTGAAACCATGAACAAATGGACAGTGTCACACTTTCTGATAACTATCTTACCCCCGAAATAAGTTTGTATGAAAACACTTGACTATTTTCTGTCATAAATTAATGCAGTTTATTTTGTACAAACAGTTTATCTATCAAATGTAATTTGAAAATACAGCATTAGAAAAATGGTACCCTGATAGGTGGTTGTCGTGAAAGGGAAAATAACCTATATCTACGGCACATGATTCAAACAAGCGCGTAACAATAGTTTTTGTTTTACAGATTTTAATATCATTAAAATCAATGAAACTCTAGGGTACGCTGGACAAGTAATGTGCTGTTCCAGTCATGTTCCTGTGCCCAACTGAAAACTAGCTGTCGGACAAGTTGATTGTTAGCAGCATGTCAGAGGACTAATTTGCCTCCATAGCCTATTATATTTCATTGAACTTATTTCATTAGGTTAACCATTCGTTCATGTTCTTGGCTGCTAATTTTACAACCCAAGACCAAAAGCATCATGTTATTTTACCTCGCACCAAGGTCTCGTGCTAGGCCAATGAAATATGTAAGGAGTTGGGTGTAATTACTTGAACGCAGACAGGAAATGCTGAAATATAGGCACGTATGATATTGGCATAGATAAATGATATAGGTAATAATTAGAGGTACGGGTAGGTAGTTTCCCATGCATCAGTCAAATTGTTCAAATTCCAAGATTTGTAGGGTATTCAAAGATACGTTAATAAGATGTTTACGATTTCATTATTTTTGATCTCTGTAATTTTTTCATGAAACAATGTTCATGAGAAGATATAAATTGTGGTATGTACGTGTTATATATATATATATATATATTAAAGTTCTGTACAGCATTTTCTTTCACTACTTACAGGATGTTGTAAAGCGTTCTGGTTTCAACTCGGCTTAATACCTGCTGATAGACATCATTTGGTTTCGTAAATGTAACTTGGGGGCAGAAAGTTTTTTCCGTGAGAATAATCGGAACGGGGGCATATTTTGGCTCGTTTGATGGTTACATGCAATTTGTTGTAGTACATCATTTTGCGCTTAGCCGTTGGGGGAGTGTCTCAAAGTGACCATAGGAAATTTGTCAGATATTTGAAGTCATCATATGGATCCGTTTATCACGAAGGTGCAATATTTCCCTGCCTCTTGGACATGGCTATAAGGTGGCATCAAATATTCAGTAGCGTAATTAGCGGCTTTCACTTGTATCAAAGCCGGCATTTAGCAACTGTGCTGGTCTGCCTTCCAGAGAGAATCTTCACTGTTCTGACAGGGAAATCCACGTATTTTTGGTTTAAACATTATTCCCCATGATGAGACATAGCTTCGTTTGTGGAGGCTGCTGGTAGGCGCAAAAAGTTGTGACCACCCGCCAACTGCAGTGTTTCGCAGCACAATATGTCACCTTGTTATACAAAATTAATCGTTGTACCATCTGCGGCCCACTGTTTTAATTTACCGGCAAAGTGTAGGTCGTAAGCTCACGTTGAGTTGGAAAACTCTGTGTGCGCTGTCGTCCCAGAGCTCACTTTTCTAGCTCATGGCTGCTCGCAACCCTTGAGAGCCAGTTTCTCACTTTGCGGCAATTGCCAATAGAGATTCATCCATTAACGAGCATGATTGTTACATTGGTTTGGCGCAACAGTTTCATCACCCGGGGGCAACATTTAGCAAGCACACAAGTACACTGTGATGTATTAGAACTGTTCAAACGCTTGGCTAACAACAGAATTTCAAACACTTTTCAAGGGTGTCTCTGTGTTCTCTAGGTGCAGCCGTCATGTAGTCTAGTTTTTGACGGGAATCCGTGGCAGATGCCGCGGTTATTTCTCTAGATTAGTTTCCAGGGATTTCCGTGTGTGTTCGCACAGCTTTGCGTGTGAACAACTCAATACCGTGCATGTTGTACATAATGTAGCTTGCCTATTGATGATGACTACTCAATAATTACAGCAATAGCCGGGGCCATACACGGGCCATCACAGCAGATACCTATTACTGACTAAACAGGGATGGATAGGATATATCATATCTCATTCATTAACAGCCCAATATCTCACTTTACACAAGGGCATTAAAACCTTGGCAGAAGTAACGTATTAGCTGCCTCATCACAGTCTTTGGGAGTGATCAAAATATTGAAAATCAACTCAATTCACAGAGAGCGCGTGTTCACGGTTTGGTTCCCTTTAATTCATAACCTGCTTGTGGTAGATCAGAACCTGAATTGTGTTAATACCGTTTTGACGGGAGGGCGACAGACCGCCAATAACAAAAATTGAGAATGCACTTCCTTCGTCACATTTGTTTTATTTCTTGATGTATCATATTGGTTATGCCCATTGACAACCTAATTTTTATGGGCCTCAATGAACAATGAATTCTTTCTTTCTTTCTTTCTTTCTTTCTTTCTTTCTTTCTTTCTTTCTTTCTTTCTGTCTCTCTTTCTTTTCGTCTTTAATCCCAGAAGTACTTATAATGCACACAAAATCTGAGCAATATTCTTACATATATCTCGCAAGCAGTCAAATTTAGTGAACAAAATTTCTGCAGGTTTTTTTTTTCTTGGTACTGTATGAACAAAGATCCCAGTCTTTGAACGAGGTTATCTGTCGGCAAAATCAGGTCTGCACCGCTTGTAAGGTTTATAGTCACATGAAAAGCGCTTCAGGCCCGTACTGACCTGCAAAACGAAATGAGTATGACTATGAAATGTATGAAATAGGAACCACTATATTTGGGTCATAAAAATGCGATCTGGAATTCGTTCATGCAAAGTCTTGATATGACAGAATTAAGTAGGTAAACAAGGCGGTTGTTGAAGGCAGCTTTGGGGTTACCACCATCATATCCAGTAAAGTATTCATAATACACATATTTACTCTTTGTGTGAAAATGTTCAGTGTGCAGAGTGTATGTGTTTTGTCATGGTTTATATGCATTTAACTTTTGATTATATTAAAAAAAAATCGAAAATTAACCGTTTATGCATGAGGTCTTGCTCGGTGTTAAATTCCCAGTTTTTTTATTATCATTACCCAGTGGTCAAAACCGGTAAACAAACTGCACTCAGCACGAGCTACACTTGGCAGGAAGTATTTGTTCAATGTACAAATGATAAAAACGCTTGATATTTTGAAAAAAGGTCACTTTTAGCCAAGCGTACGTCAAGGTTTCACTATGTGGTATTTATAATTTGTAGGATACGTCACCAGCTTCTTTTCACAAATGGTTAATTATTAACACATTTTCATCCGTTATAAAAAAGGGTAACAAGGAGTTAATACCTAAATATTTACGGACCCGCTGTCGTATGTAAGGTTTGTGTTTGAACTGATGAATTAAAATTAAGATGGCACGAATTGAAACTTAAAATCTTATCCTACTCAATATGGTTCAGTCTGAAACGGGTCAAAGACAATTTATTGCTGGGTCTTATATCGAAAGACGAATGGTACAGTTTAATAAAAACAATATTGTACACTGGAGGCCCGAAGCACGGCATATGATGATCCATTGTATACAAATAGAGGATCTCAGACATGGACGGTATCCAGGTTACTGAGAGGTATGGCCAAAGTTCAATGCACGCAAAACTGCGTGTGAAACACATACACATGTCATTGTTAGTTAAGAAACAAGTATGTATCTCTTACAAATTTGCCTGCGCACCTGACCATGTCGAGAATAACTTAATATCGTTGTGGGTTTCAGAGGTAAATTAGCAGGATATACAATTTGCCGGTGAAGAAAACCCAGCCTAGCCATATGATTGCAAGCGACCACGACAGAGCAAAAAATAGCACGCAAAATCTTCGTGTTCCAAAATCTTAAATATCATAAAAACTATTGGTTTGGGGACGCAAGAACTGGTTTCAAAATGCGTGCTGGTGTATATACATATACAAAAATGAGGGCAAACAATCAGGTACCCAGTTGTCTCGGTGCATGACACTGTATGTATGTATGTACATGTATATATAATTTCGTTCAAAACTCGCAACATTTTTTCTTCAAAATTTGTCCGTTGCAACCTGTGTGTATGTTTTGTTTGATTTTTACTTTATAAATGATTTTTGGACCCAGTGAGTTTATAGCATCAGTGTCAGATAATATCCGCTTTAAGATGCGCTTAACTATTACTTGGTCATATCGAACAGTGGGGAACTGACTTCCATCAACGTGCTCTGTGCGGGTGAAAGCTTTTTATGCTGGAAATATTCTGAATGTGACAAGTAATCTCCGAAGTTTTTGCGCAACCTGAAGAGAGAGTGCGAACTTGGAAGGAAAGAAAAAGTATAAACAAATAGATAAATAAATAAAATAGAAAGCAATAACAACAAATAATAATAATAATAATAATAATAATAATAATAATAATAATAATAATAATAATAATAATAATAATAATAATAATAATAATAATGAAAAAAATGTCACTGTTTAAGGGTAGCGATTCCTGACGACCAGTTTGAACGGGAAGGTGTTAAAATGACGGTGCAGTACTGGACGTGTTTGTCTGCGTTGGCAGACATGCATGTATCACATTCAGTAACAATGCCACTATTTACCGCCATCCTTCTCTGATAATGCTGTCATCAACGAGCTTTGTTTTTAATTTGCAACACTTTAGCAGATCAGTACAGGATTAGACTGACTTAAAAGTGAATTTACCACAATGAGTCGCTGGGTAATGAGCTGAAAATCGCTTTCCTTTGCAGATTTTCTCACTGTTTAGCGCATAAGAAGATTGCCAGTAATCAGACCTATTCACGAGTCAAGCATGAACACGATAAGAGACCAGGCTGAGTCTGCAGACTCTCCAATATGTTTGAAAAAAGCCAACGCGTAACTACCCAACGAAAATGTTATTGTGTGTCACTGGGTAAACTTGCAAGTCGGGTTTGATCGTTTGCGTGGATGACACACTGGGATAACATGAGAGCTTGCTTTGCCATAAATTCATTAAAATTTCATTAATTAGGCTTTCTGGGTGCAATGATGGAATAGTGGGGCCATTGTGTGATCAGATAGGCCATTTGTGTGTGGATTTATTGCCAGTTCGGCTATGTCTTTATTCGGTGCGGCCGGGATGCTGATCGAAGCGTGTAGCAGACGACACTTTTAACTTAGCGCGGGAAATCCACCGCGACAGACGTTGTGGCGTCTCTGTGAAAAAAAGGTCTATAGAAACGGATCTATGTCACAAAGTTTAGTTAAATATCCAGGGCAAGCGGCATCCCCCGATGTTATGCAGTGAGTCCACTCTGTGAGTGAACATTCTCACCAACATTAACATGACTCAAATATCGATCGTGCAAACAAAGTAATATGTGGGTCAATGGACCTATCACCCAAGTCTTTTTCCACCCTGCCCCTCTATCATAGTCGAATATGTTTGCGAAAACGAGAGGGAGAGAAATAGAGAGGGGGGAAGGGATAGAGAGAAGCTTTCACCTCTGTTACCACAATCACTTGCTTTCTACAGGTAACAAGGAAGAGGAAACTTAAGACAAAGGTTAATTTGCCGCTGTAAGTTCTGTTCTATGAACGCAAAGACATGCTTGGTTGGCTCTGGCCTTTATTTGTTTTACCAATATGGCAAGAGTTGGAGATACGGTCTCAACAAGTCGTGCCAAGAAAAATAACGACATAAAAGGCAACAAACTTGTTATACAATTTGCAAACATGTATAATAATTTGCATGTTAATTTGATTTCCAAATCTTCTCCTATAGTTGGTATGAAAGGATTCCAATCCTTGATTATTTATTCAATTGGACCAGAAGGATTTATCTCAGCGTAAAGATGACCAGACCGTGCATAAGTGTAGTTTTGTTGGGGTGCAAACTCCCAAGTAATTTACGTACAAACATTTGAGGGTCGACGAAAATTGTTCAAGACTATTCGCCCGACCAGTAACGTTGAAATGTCAATATACGCCAACTCTATAAATAGCACTATGCAGGTGTGAAAACACGGGCGCAAACAGGTTCTTAGCTGGCTCCCATATCATTCCCCATACAATGCATATTTATACATATCACTTCAAAAGACAAAAAAAAAAAAAGAAGAAAATTTCTCCTTTAAGATACCATTTACGAAACGGAAGAACTCAGTACAACTGTACTTTGGAGTTTCATAAATGTAATAATAATGTTGTTTCTTCAGTAATCTGTACAATATATCCAGCATGTATTATTTTTTCATCAGCAATCTGCACAATGGGGAAAGGAAACAGAAATGAATGTCACGCAAAATTGACAGCTGCTGAAATGACCAATTCGGAAGCGGGAAAAGGAGTACTATGATTCATTTATAATAATTTGTGTGTTAAAACACACAGATAGGTGCACTCTTCAGAACGTTACACACATCGACGTATTTACGCACAGGGTGAAATTATGCGAAAAATAGGTGTAGGTGTGTACATATTATACATTAGTGTTATCTGGCAACTTGAAAGGGAACAGTCTGTATTTTACGTGCAAGCGTGTGCTTTTCAAGAAACTAAAAAATGTATGGTTAATCTAATGTATATATATATATATATATATATATATATATATATATATATATATATATATATACATTATATACACAATGCTCGGGAAAAGACTTCGCAAAAAGGGCAAGACTTGAGCCAGTTAAATTTCCCCAAATTCGTTAACAATCGGTAAATTTACCCAACACAATGCCCTTCTTTTTTGGTACACCCCAGCGCTTATCTGTGCAATGTTAGTGCCATCCCTTTATTCAAAGCTTAAAAAGCTTGTTATACCCTCATTTAAATCCTGGCGTGGTATTGCATGAGAACTATGCTTCAAGGAATTGGAGCCCAGGGTTTCCCATGGAAGCGTGATCTTGAGACAGAAGCACGTTGCTGATGTAGTGAAAAAATTATGTAAAACTTGGGATATTGGCTCATGCAAGTTGTTTTCCAGAAGTTTCCACAGTTATTAATATTTTTTACTCCTTTTGTGAAACGTATACATTGATACACCTGTTGTCGTGATATTTTCGTTTATTTGAACAAAAGCAAAAATATATCATAACATAATTGTTTGTCTGAACATCTACTAATATATTTCACCACTAGGTGCCCTTAGTGGTCGAGGTCGACACTCTTCGGCTACAGTTGCCTCCAGAACTCTACGATGTAAGAGTTATTCTGAGGACATAGACTATTATTTAAATTCAAATACTATTGAAAGTGTTTTGGCATAGTATCAATGCAAAAGAATTGGCTCACCGCACGGCAAATATAGCCTTTATGAGCCCCGTCCATTTGCATGCATGAAACCCCAGCGGTCTCTCGATACATGTGTATGGACCATCACTGCTATACACACCGACGGATATCCTTTGTATTTTTAATAAGGATTTTTCATGACTGAACGTGCTTTATATAGCTTTTTGAAGAAAGAGATAACGTTATTGATGTGAAATCTCTCCTATTAATAATTACATATGTAAACACAAGGAACTAATGCTACATACGCATGAAGTCAACTGAGTGGTAGTTATCCAGGTTTATTCCCCAAACGGGGATGTTTACAAGCAATGTG
>CAXHWN010001587.1:24200-81700 GCA_964020975.1 Hermodice carunculata | reverse complement strand
CTTAATTCAAGGGGGAAAGCAATAACTACCGTAGTATCCTACCAAGTACAGTGAAAGCATGGCATTATGACGCTCAGATATTTGGCATATTATTCAATTAACAAGGACTCAGACTCAGAATCATTTTATTCAGCCAGAAATGTACAATATACAACAGTAATTCATGTAACATTACATAGTATGTATAACATCTGATAAAGTTGCACCCAGTATTGCAGCTAGAAAGACCTCCTTTAAGATGAACAAAGTGTCGCTGGCACGAGGGCCACTCTTAAAAGTTCAAAAAGAACATTACGGCTATGATATTATATAATTCAGCAGTTTCCGTCCATAGTTTAAGATTCATCCTGCAATTCAGATGGTGTTTGAATGAGAGTGATAATTAGAGTTGTAATTGTGTACATACATAATTAACAAACAACACAGGTTTCAAGAGACAAAAAGTCAAATTCCTGTCCTATTTGACTCATTTATAAATATGACACACTCAGATATCTACCCGAACATTTTGCAGGGAGCAGGTAGTGTCATTATAATGAGGTTTCACTGCTAATTATTGTTTTATGTACATGTAGCTTTTTTTTTTGGGGGGGGGGGGGGGGGAGGTCTGAACAGCTTACGATCCACTTGTGATAGTCCCTAAACTGATCACTGAGAAGATAAACTCTGCATGCTCTCAGAAGTCAAGATGTAGTGCAACAATTATAGTCTGGTCTGGGTCTATACAGACGTCCTATTCAAACATGTTGTGCAGGTAAATCAAGTACGTCCTTCATGTCTCTCATGTTGTAGCATCATCCAGGTGCCATAATAATCCCTGTGTCAACGGTATGTCCTTCATTACTCAAGTGGCCTAATCATCCCAAGGTGCCTGCCTGAGCCCAGTGTAATGTCTGGGTTGGGGTGTTCTGGAGGAGGGAAATGGCACAGGTCCTTTAGAGGCTGCCTTAGATGTCCCAGAGCCAGGACATATTTTAATGTTCATCAATAAAAGAGTGCTACTTTTTGTTTCACACATACTTGCTTGTATTTTAACGAGAATTGGTTAAAAATCTCTGATATCGCAACAACATTCCCTATCCTAAAATAGTCAGACTGGGCAAGTGTTAATGGCAAACAAGGATGCCTGTTTGTCACACCGACCAAAAATAGCTAGACCAGTTTCGACCTAAATGGGTCTCATCAGTAGTAAAAAAAAAGAAAAAAAGAAAAAAAAAAAAAATTCCCTACCTGCTTTTGCCGTTTTGTTTGTCATTAAAGTAAATGACTAACAGCAAACGCGCTGCAACAGTTAGGAAGAAAGTTAGGGACAACCAGTCACGGATACACATGGAAAGCATGACGGACAACAGGCACTATAGGTATTATGAGAATATGGAGTCTGTAACTATTTTTGGTCTCTCTGGAGGAGAGGTCTTTTATCGCCAGAGTATGTGATTTTGACTCTGTCGCAGTCTACACAGAAACGGGGAGCACTGTTTTTCGAGATGAAAGCCATGCATCCATGTATACCTATACAGGCACTGTACATTGAAACCAACTTATAAATAAATGATCAAAGACCTTCCTAGCACAAGGAGGTCCTAACAGTTCACAAATCAAAGGAAAGTACAAGTCTTTATTATTTAACTCTTTCAGTGCCAATCACGTCTGAAGTCGATCTACTTTAGTCAAACTAGTCTGAATTATCATTAGGATCCCAGATTCGTATTCCGCGTAAAAAGACCTTTCATTCAAGTACCAGCATGCCTGCAGTTCCAGAGAGAAAACCCCAGGTCAACAGCTTTTATCAGCATGCATTGTACCCAATGCATGCCAAGAAAACCTGTAAACTCCGTCCAAAATTTGGCACTTAAAGGGTTAAAAGCCTTGATGTCTGCTTCACTTTAAGTTCAGTGTCCGTTTCTTCCTGAAAGACCTACGTGCCCAAGAAATGCAACATTGCTTTAACCTTTGGGTTTGAGATCATTCTTTTTTCTCTGATAGACATGGAGAGAATCAAAGTATCAAAATTAAAGTAGCCACAGCGTAAATGCAAGTGACAAATATTGATCCTTATAAAGGTCACACTAAAGTACAGATTAACACAGAATATTTTACCTTCTACTAGCATATGCATGGTAAAAACATTAAAAATTACCCTAAGCTTGTAACATCAATTTTCAACATTTTCTGGTATACAAAGAATCCATTTTTATATTCTATGCATCAGAAGAATATATGTTTGGCTGTAAAATAATCTTTGCTTTGAAAGAATAATTTTTCTACATATCCATGGCAACCTTTAGATCAGGCAGCCACAACCAGACTTTCTGTTATTGATGAGAATACTTATACAGTGAAACCTCTCTAACCGAACACCTCCGTATACCGAACACCTCTCTATACTGAACACCATTTCTCGGTCCCAAATACATTCTTTCAATGCTGTCAAACCTCCCAAAACCGAACACCTCACTATACTGAACACTTTTTTCCGGTCCCATTGGTGTTTGGTATATGGAGGTCTCACTGTACATGTACACATTAAAAACAGTATATTATAGACAAATGCCTTTATTACCTCTTAACTACTGACGTCTTACCACGAGTGACCTTGAAAACAGGTCAAGGTTGCTGAATGTTGAATATAGTCATGTTCTTCAGGGGACGCCTCTACAGTGCAAGTTTCATGGTGGTAGCTCAATTTGTTCGAAAGTTATCATGTCTGCAAGGATGATGGACATCTCTACTATGATACACTTATGTAGAAAAACATAACCCATACATAAATATAAAACCCAACAATGACAGCAAAGAGATTCCAGAGTTACCAAACCATCAACATTCATTTTCCAATGCCAATGTGAAGAAACAAATTTCACTCCTGACTTGAGACAGGCAGTCACCCACAAAAGGCAACTGGTGGTTTTAAACCGGTCCTGTCAACCTTTGAAATATTCTTCATTAAATACAGACTATAGAGTTTCCAATATGTACAGGCCCAACCACTCAAAATCCAAAGTTTATTACTTCTGCAAAAGATAAAGGAGAATTGGTAGGCCTATTAGACGGACGGATACACCAGGACAGACAGACAGATGCATCGGGACAGACAGACATGATGACAATACCTGTTGGTTGATAAGGCCAAGTAAAAACTCATGGAATTACTAACTTTAATTTTTTTTACTAGGAGTAGTAGGACTTTACACAAATATACGGTAAATATAACAATGTCATCTGATACAAAGCACCAAAATTAGGTTTAATTTCGACACATGATACTTCCGTAGGTGATTGAAGGAAATTTGTCAAGGAACAAAACCCCACAAATAGAGTGGTTCATGTCTTGAGGGCCCACATTCTAACAAGACCACCTGCCTTTGAAGATCACTTTTTCAAGATCTATCTTTACTCATTACTTTACAGGTAATTTAAACATCCTGTGAGGGACCACCTGCCCTCATGACCACATTTTGGTCATCCCCAGAAGTGGTCTTTCGATACAGTTTTCACTGTGGTCCATTTAAGACAAATAAATCCACAGATAAAAATGTTCACAAATGTGCATACATGCAGAGTAATAGTAATGCATTCAGATTCAGTGAACATTTGCCTGTGATCAGCCAAATATTAGGGAGGGTTGATTGTTTTCATTTTCACAGGCATACACAGCTGATTTTTCTTTCAGGGTGGGTACATGGTGATCTGTGCGTGTGTTTAATAATGCATAAAATGATGAATATGCTTTCCTAACAATATTTAGTATTCTTCATTGAAAGAAAGACTAGAAATAATTATCTTGTGAGCTCTGTGGACTTGCCTGACGCATTCTTACTTGAAATAAAACCGAAAATATGCCAAGTTATTTTATGATTTGAGTCTCCATTGCCAACAAATAATTTTCTTGCGATCTGACTTTGATCTCACTGCATCCTTTGTGATATACTGGCAACCATCAATACAACACCATACTTAATTCCTTAATCCAAATAGAGTTGTACCTGTTTCAAAAGACCACTTTGGTAAAACCACCTGCTTACAGAGACCACCCTTTAAGGAATATTTACCAAATCCTTTTCCTCTTATTCAAACCTGCTATGAAAGCCCACCTGTCTTGACAGACCAAAACCTAGTCATCGGCCTGGGCAGAGTCCTTTCACACACGTTTCACTGTACACATTTTAAACTCATTTTATTTCAACGTAAATTAGTACATGTACAGCACAATACACCCAGATTGACGGAAAATACACGAAACAAGAACAGACAGGTGTGGATATCAGCTCTCAAATGGATACACGTACTCGACAGTATATTAGACTCTTCATATATATCACCTTATCAAAAGCCACACAGTCTATGTCTGGTGTGTGGAGTACACTCTCTACCTGCTGCAGTCATTCTCGCCATTATATTTTATTAGCTATTACTGGACACACATACTCGACAAAATTTTAGGTAAGCGCCACATAAACGCAGATAAAGCTCTCATGTACTTGAGAAATACTGGAATGCATAGCATTTGCCATAAGGTAATCTGTGAAAAAAATCTATAAGGACTGTATAGGGGGCAAAGACTTGTAAAAAGGTAAACACATAAATCTAAATTGCACCCAAATGACAGGGAATTATTTTTTATGCACTCAACAATATATCTTTTCCTTCTTATTTTTGTATAATGTGGAAAATCAGCGATGTAATATATTGCCAATAGATAGCAAAATATAACCCATCTAAAACAGCTGTCCTCTGCTGCACGGGAACATACAGCAAGTAGGCAAGTTCTCTTTGTCTCTTTGTATGGTCTACAAACATCGTCAATGTACATGTAGGAGGACTGGATTCTATGACACACACCCCTCAAAAAAAAAAAAAAAAAAAAAGTAATGTGGAATAAAGATGAATTTTTCAAAAGGCAGCTGGCAGTGATTTTATTGGGTCAGCAAGGTTACTTCACACAGATAATTTAAGTGCCGTCTGACCCGACTGACACCTCTACGTGTAGTCACCTAATATCATAGAGCAACACTAACTAGAAACGAAAAAAAAAGTTCTACTATGAGCCGTTCCAAACATTATGTGACCTCAATGCATGATGGTTTTTGAATATGCCTTCATCCTATTGACAAAAGGATCCCCCCCACCCCGACCCCCAACCCCATTGGACCAACTAATTCTCCAACTGCTATCCCCACAACAAAATAATTACATGTTTTATTTCGGCACCACACCTGACTGCCCCATGAACAACACATGAACAACTGAATTGTATACATTCACATGGGATAAAGGCCATACACTTAGCATATAATGGCAAAGAAATCAATGGAACAATGATTTTTTATTTCAAAATTTCTATATCACGAAGCTACTTTCCTTTCAAACAAATCTTGATGTGGAGGCGCCAGTAAAATTTAAAACTCCTCCACTTTTTCCCTATTAACATCTATTTACCATGAGTTATTTTGTTTGTTTCTTTGTTTTTTTGTTTTATATTTTTTTAATTGCGGATTTAATATTGGAAACTCATTTATTAAAACTCTTTGTACCCTGATATCCCATTGACTGGCCATAGAGAACTTCATTTCAGATCAAGGAACTGTATATACAAACAAGGTGAAACACACAACATTTAAGTCAGTCTTTGATCATTACAGATCAAATTACTGAAGAACAAGCATTTACATTCTGTAACATATCCTCATAAGTATCTTAGTGCAAGAATTAAGACACTTACAAAACAGGTACTGAAAATGGACGAAAGCAAAAAGAAAAACATTGGTTTCACAGAAAGGATTTTTTTTTAAGGGTACAATGTGCATTGCCAAATTCAAGGCCGGCCACATCTATTTTCACATTTTTTTTCCGCAACCACCAGTAGGACAATGTATGCTAGCTCTAATAAACACGAGCAAGAGTGTCACTTCTTTCACATAATCAATCCACTCTCTCTATACTCCATAGCTCATCCAGTCACTGTCTATGTCTAAACCTACAAATTTATTAACATATTATCACATCCAATTCAAAACTTAGAGAGTACTAGGCTCCAGCAGCCAAATGAATTTATAAACGGGCCATCAGCGGGGAATCAGCAAGCAAGGTTTGACGAGAGACCTTAATCCCTTGGCCTTGAACAAAGAGAAAAATAAAAAATAAAATAAAACAAAAATACAAAGGAGTCGGATAATTCTTTTTTGATATGTAGACAGCCCTTAGCCAAATATGTTTTCAATTGGATGTAGTCTTATTCATGTGTGTACTCAAGAAATTTATATAAAAAAAATTACACAAAACCATTTTGTCTATTTCTCATCAACTTATGCCTATTGTGACTGACACTTCAAAAACCAAAAATTGTTAACCTCGCCCAAGGAACGTTTCCAACATCTGGATCTTACTTGTCATCAATTGCAAAAAATCACATGCTAATGTGTGAAATATCCCCTACATAAAACTGCAACGATATTTCTCAGTACAAATCCACAGTCAAATGTGCACCAGATGTCATCAAACTGAGCCCCCATGGAGAAGCTGTGGCCGCAGTAAGTAAAGCCAGGTGAAAAACAATCAACATCACACACGTACCAGGTATTGCCCGGGAATATTGTGAATGTAAAGCGGGCTACGATAATGTTTCCTCACTTTGGGAGCAGATGGCTCCTTGCTCCTCAGTGTACATATGTGTCATAAATATAATTCAGTTGACAAATGTTTCCCCCAGCTCAAAGACAAGCCGGTGATTCACATTTTGGTGGCTGCATCCTGTTCTTCAAAACTCCCTCAGCTGGGCTCTTTTTTTCTATAATAGCAGGCCACCCATGACCTATGTGGACATAACCACTCCTGGGCTGATTCTCGAGGTGTACATTTTTGAACTTCTGATGAGCGTCAGAAATTTCCTCCCACATGCTCAGTTCAAAAGCCACATTTAACAAACCGTAACACTTTTGTGGGTGTCTGTCCGGCCAAAATACTAGCCACAAAGGCCGGATCAGCCATGAGCAGTTTTGATGACGGCTTATTTATCCCAGATGCTCCTCGTCACACCTCGACACGAGCCAATTGAGATCTTAAGGGCTATCTACAGCTTCCAAATACATGCTACCCTATAATTGATGTCCTCCCTGCATCAATTCCACTTATACACTGAAATCCCACCAGCGGCGCTATTGTATGTCACCGACCAGACGCTTCCCTCATTCTGCTTCATAATTGCCATAATTATATGACCTTATTTTTTTCAGATGTTTTTCAAATGCAAAGTAATTTTTTATGATAAGATCATGCATCTATATCATTTATATTTATGCCCACTGTGAGACAACAATGGCATAGATATAATGGCCACGCTGTTCATACATGGGGACAAAGCATTCGTTGGGGACACACTTGTTGCCGTGTGCCGAGCTTTAATAATTTGGGTGTGAACAGTTAAAACTTTGTATCACCCTATCAAGTGAACTTCCTTCTACGCTGGCTACTGTGTCCTCAACCAATCAAAAAGCTTTTTGTTAAATTAACCTTTTTAACCACAAGGATGACCCTTGATTGCAAAGATCATCACCCAAAAGTTTTGAAACATTATGTCAAATATGTATTTTTCCTTGTTTAACTCATTCCATACCAGTCCCTGATTTTTCCGTATATTTACCTAGATTTAAGATGACAATTGCATTTTTAAATTCTCCATGGAAAGAGCTTTCGTTCAAGTACCAACATGCCTACAGTCTTAAGTCAGCACCAGAACCACTATCCGAGGCCTGTCACCATAGTGTGGAATGAGTCATAAACTGCAAAAACAAAAATTCAAAATATGACACAGACAAGCACAAGGAATGATGGGAAATATTATCACTGAAAAAAAAAGGAAAAAAAGTTGTCGGTTGTCATGGTTACGACAGGATATATTTATGGATTTTGTGCCTGCACAGACAAAAAGCCTTGGATGGGGGTTTTTGCCTTGGCGGTCTCCATGGCAACGAAAACACAGTGACTATAAACTGGAGCATAACTTGCCGGCAATCAATCAATCAATCAATCAATCAATCAATCAATCAATCAATCAATCCATCAATCAATCAAACAATAAAACAATCAATCAATCACTGAATCATTCTGTCAGTCTTTCAGTAAGTAAATTAATTATCAAGTAAAAAATATAAAAGAAAAAAATACTTGATTAAGGCATGCTGAAATTCAAATGAAAGCTCTTTTTCAGAGGAGAATTTGAGTAGGCAATCCTCATCTGACTAACGGCAAAGGCAATTCCTGGACTGGCCCAGACTGAGTTATGGATATTGGGTTCACTCCGGGGCCACTGAAGAACAATTTTTTCTGATGCCTCCAGTAATTTTCATGTTCTGCATCTAACTGCTTGATCAATTTTTCTCCATTTTCTTTGCGATACTTACATCCATTGCTCGCAACAGCTGAACACAAAGGGACCATATATAAAACCTAAGAGAGCCACAGCTGACAGGCTATTATCACAGATGTTCTGAAAACACCAAATAAATCAGAAGAGGATTAGTCTATTAGTCAATCCACAACAAGTAAACCCGCAGGGAAAAAATTGATTGTCTAGCCGGATGTAAGATTTGGTAAGGATTTCTCAACATTTTTCACAAACAAGAGGGCTGTGACTTTCCTGTGCTCAGCTGACCTTACATTCATACACAAATTTAGGTGGTCCAGGGAACTTCACAATGGCAATAAGGTCACCTTTGTTTAAGACCATCATCACTGTTGGCAACATTTTTCAGAATTTTGACATTTTGTAAAAAAATCACAAAATGACAGCACCACCATGTAGTGAACAAATTTGATGGAGATCAAGTTAATGCACATTGCCAATAAGTCTCGAAAGGATCCAATTGACCGTTTGGGAGAAAAAGTCAAGAAAAGTGAAAACGCACGCAAATACCCCAAGCAAAAAACAATTGCAGCGCCACCAGTTCAAGAAGTGAAGGTCTAAGATCCCATGCAATTTCAAAGCAACTAGTTTGGCATTGTCAGAGATGTTTTTAAGCTTTGGCAAAAAAATGAGCCCAAAAAATCGTAAAAAATACAAAAACTACTGGGGCATGTCTATTTGAACAAGCTGGTTGGGACCCACACCAGATAAGTCCTCACCAAGTTTGAAGTGGATCTGACTAATGGGGTTTTTTTGGAGATGTCGAAAATGTGAATGGTGCAAGAATGACAGACAGATGTCGCATGAACGACGGATGTCCGATGACAGACCATCTGAGATCAGCTGACTGGCAAGTCAGCTGATCTAAAGATCCAAAAATCACTGGAGCAAGACCATTTGAACAAACTTGGTAGAGACCCCCACTAGCTAACGGACCAGAAACAACTGAGCTGCTAAAAGCTCAGCTGACTGACAAGTCAGCTGAGCTAATACCTAGCTTGAATTTTATATACTCCTGTATGTAATATATATATATATATATATATATATATATATATATATATACAGCAGGTGACCTGTCACCACAGGTAAATTTTACAAAGAAACTGACTCCTATGTCCAAGCATATTGACCACAAAAAGCAATGCGGCTGCTCACGGCAGTGGTTGCATACAGCAGGTACCACTGTACATATATATAAACACAGACATCTTTAATATTTTTTTTTTTTTTTTTTGGTTCTGAGTCCCATCCAATTACCAGTTCCTCCACTTGACTCACAGTGTTCCCAATGTGTGACATACATGTTTTTCTGTTTAGGGCAGTAGGTAAAAGAATGGAGGAAAAGACTTGGCCTGGAATTCTAACTGAAACAGACAAGCGGAGTACATCATTGGCGTTTTTATCATGTTAAAGGTGTGCCCACAGACAAGGCTTTCATTGTGCAATAAACTATGCTTCAATGGCCAAGTGCAATCACCCAGCATCAACACACATCCATTTACCTACATGTTCACCCAATGTCACCGTCTATGCTTCACAGATATAATGCCATCATGAGTTATCTCTGGCTACTTTTGTATGCATTTCTTGCAAGTGACTGTCAGTTAAATCTTTTCTCGCATCATTTTGTGGCATACTTTTTTTTTCAAAGAAAAGAATAAGTACCTCTATTGGCATTTGTTCGAAGCTTTTTTTTTTTTTTGACTTTCAATTTAAAATACTTTGAGTTCCTTATTTCTTTAATGGCCTACTTTGATGTAATTTTATAACGTACCAGCACTGTCCAGCTGAAAAAATCTGTAGCAAAATTTTCTTTCCTTGTAGCATATTTGCCACTTCTTTACATACGAAACACTTATTTTTGGGAAAATCAGTAGCAATTTTGAAGATCTTTGTAGCAAAATTTTGCTACAGCGCTCCACATGGACAGCCCTGCATACATGACCACACACTTTTCCTATGCAAGCTGGGCATCAACTATACCAGAATTTTTCACTCTTAACATAATACAGACGTCTAGAACATAGAAACGTAAATACTATGTGTCCACTCTCAGTGTCCACACCTGTCAGTGCTTGTCATAAACAGATATTTATAAACATCAAGTTTTAATGACAGCTAGATCCAGAAGTTTAGGTTTGATGACTGGTAGATAGACTAATTCAATTTTAACAACAAAGAGCTACATGTATTGACTAAGTTGAGTGTTGATAACAAACGGGTGCAGAAATTGAGTTTTAATCACTTACAGATCCATACAGAAATCAAGTTTAAATAACAGACTGACATAGAAATTGAATTTTCATAACAGATGGATGCAGATAATCAAGTTTGAGACTGACTGTAGCATGTTCAATAACCTATATTCCATGGTACCAGCCCATAAAATAATCCCTGATTTTTAGATGGTACAATGTGTTATCATAAACGCCAGAACACAGGACACTGCCTTCATCTAGACACATATCTATGGGGATGTGTAACACCTTGTCTTAACCCTTTCTGACTCAAACTGGCCAAAAGTGTCCAGATGTCAATTGTTGTCAGCCTTAACGCTTTTACTTAAAAAACTACTTGTTACTAGAAAACACTTTTGCTCTGGCTGAGATCTGCAAGTAAAGCCATTCATGATGGCATGCCCTAGGTCAATAGTAACATGTCCAACCCGCATAAAGGATAGCCACTGACTCAGGTATACTCTGGCCAGCAATGGGTTAATATGCTCTCAAACCCTCACAATGTACTCTGTATCTATATCTAGGCTTTATGTCTCAGCATTTCCACTGAATATAAAGAGAAACTTAACAAATCCAAATCTCTAAGCCCAAGCGCATCACCTAAGTTTTGACAAAATAGGAACAGTTTCAAAATGTCCGTCTATCAACTTTCTATTTCATACTTTTCAGAGCAGCACAAAGAGAACTAACCCTATCTACCCTAAATATGTGCACAATATACTGCCCAGCATCATCTACTTTGTCTTAAGGTTAAATTTTGTCTTTAAAAAAAAAAAAATCCTAAACATATGTAAACACCAATCACTTAGAGAAGTAATAACAACAAAAGCATAACTCTAACCTTGTCAACAAGTTTCCACAGTGGATTACCAAGAAATCTGTTGACTCGATCTTATGATCAGTAATTCAGTTGTTAAACACCAGCAAAACATAACATGATCTTAATCACTTCATTGCATGACACACAGTTAAAATGTTAAAACATCAATTGTTAGGCTACTAGTCATCCCGACCCTACCCAGAAGACGCCCTACGTGGGACGACACCTCTCCTCTGAGACCACCTTCTGCTGTGTTGCCAACCTGGTGAATGTATATTTTCGGAAGATTATGAAATGACAAGTGGCGTAAGCAGCGGAGCCCTCGGGGGGGGGGGGGGTGTCCAGGGGCATGCTCCCCGGAAAAAAATCAGAAATAGACAATGTCACTGTCAAAGGCATATTTGTTAAAAATTTACCATATTATGTTTTTAGAATGCCATTTGTGGTGATTTCCGTGAGATTCTTGGGAGTAATTCGGGAGTCGGGAGGGTAGACAGCACATGCCTGAATTTTCGGGAGACTCCTGGATAACTCGAGAGGGTTGGCAACACTGCTTCTGTAACATTTCACCCACACGCCCCAATTTAAGACAGCCACCCCTTTAATAAAACTCTTACATTGTGATCATATTTTGGTCGACTCCACCGTGATTCATCTGGTGGAGGAACCACTCTATTTATAAATGCTGCCTTAAAGTATGTCCCCAGGTAGCGCACAAACCATTTTATCACTTCATATTATCTGTTCAGTTGGCGGGCTAGGGCACTAGGGTGAAACAAGCCTGAAGGGAAGTTTACCCTTAGGGCCAACAACTCCATGAACCATTTTTTTTTTGTGTAAACCTGTAGGTATTTAACAAGCAGACAAATCCGATGGCGTATTGCAGGCAAACGTACCCATTGTAGTTGGACATATATTTGTATATACAACACTTATGTATATATACATGTGGCTATTTAATGTATGACTGCCAGATTGGCTGTTTGACAAGCTCGTACAATGCATATGTTGTCGTGTTTGTTGTCACAAACATACATGTGGAGTTTAAATCTGCCACAGTAACAAAATGTCACGCTTTTATCGAGCCCATCTCAAGTATAATGGCTCTATAGTTACAAAGTACCCATTCACCAGGCTCATGTATACCTTGCATAGGGACCTAGGAATGGGAAGTATTTACGGACTCATATTGTGTCCACTTGGAAAATGCTGATCAAAATCTGGGAGGATAAAATGAGACACAAACTGTCAGAGGCACATTTAAAAAGGTAACTGATGAAATGGAGGTAAATTAAGATATGGGAATACGTTACAGACAGGGAAGAAAGGAGAACAGTCAATGAAAGGTTAGGCTGCAGGCAAAATGAAATAAAGATTTAACAGGAGGAAGGAAGAAAGGCAGAGGTTAAGGAAGGGAGGAATGAAGAAAGGAAGGATGAAATCTCTCAGGAACCTTTTTGCGGTGCTTAGCCAAACAACAGCCTGAGCCACATTTTTTTTTTTTTTTTTAACATCTGTAACTTTTTCTATGCACATGTAGCCCACATCTGTAGTCCATACGTCAGACAATCAAGCAGCTGACACTACAAAACTGCATTTAATTTTGAAGACAACACCATACTGTGATATTTCGACACAATGGCATGACCACCTAACACAAAAAAAAAAAAAAAAAAAAAAAAAGATTTTAAACAGACCGCAATAAGGAATTAATAAAACTTTGGTTCTGACACAGAGAGACCGGTCCCCATATATTCTGACAAGAAGTACCAAGTGGTAGATGCGTCTTGCATTTTAAAGCAATTTATTTCTGGCAACTCAAACACTCAAAAAAAAAAAAAAACAACAACATTAAGACAGCACAGAAGTGAAGCATACCTGTTAAGTCTCCCCCATAAGGTGGGAGTCTCCCACTTTTTCACCCTTTTTTTTCATTTACGTGCAAAATTTTTCAAATTTGCCAGAATCTCCCCCATAAAAATTTAGTGTTTTCTGTTATATTCTTTGTTAAAATACAAATCTCCCCAATGGATTTTTTAAGTTTACAAAATCTCCCTATTTTGAGGCGTGAAATGTTGACAGGTACGTCGACCCTCCTTGGGTGGAGTCATGAAAAACAATAAAGTTCCCGGAGTGCTATGATTCAATTAAATTGTACATAAGTGTGACAATTTCAATTAAATTTAACGGCTTTTTGTTGTTGTTGACGTTGTGGTGATCACATTCAACAGAGACTCATCTTTATGTGCAAATTTTATCCTGTGGATACACAAAGTAAATGCTATCATTCTGTACACATACCCACACATGATCAAGGCAATACTTCAATATAACATATATCTGTCATGAGGTTTCCTGACTCTTCATGCAAAACACAAACGGAGGGCTAAACAGGAGTGCCAGCTGAAAGACCCACAAACCACACACAACAGCAATCAACAGCGACTAGGAAAGAACAACATTGTAATTGTTTACAAATGACACTTTTCAGCTTTTGTGGCCTCAGCTTAACTAATTACAAAAGCAGGAGCTTCACAAGTTTTCCCTGGATGTCCATTACGGCATTAAACACAAACAACAACAAAGTGCCCCTGTTATACAATTACTGCCTACTCCACGAGGTAGTCACCCCAGTGAGGGTCTGTCGTGTTCATTCAGTTGCAGACTGCGATCTTTCCCAATTTTACTTGTGTATGTCCCACCCACGGATCCGATGCCAAAATAAAAAACATGCAATCATTGCTTACCTTAGAAACGGAGCAACTTTATATATCCTCCAGCAGCAATGGTCAACCACGTTTTAAAAAATCCACTGTAAACAGGAGTGTATGCTGTCACATGACTCAGTCGGTTGTGAGTGGAGCGCTTTCAGCTCATACAACCCCACACCTGGCCCGTGGGTTGCCATTCATCCCTGCAGTTAGAGCAAGTAGCGGACCGCTACACCAGGGGGCCAGCTCAAAAGTGGCAAAGTAGAGTGGGGGGGCCCTCTCAGGAGTCCTCCTGCACTTGTGTCTTCCACATCAATGTTCTGTGATGGGCACAAAGAAACACATGCACGTGCTTTGAATTGAAATGTTCACATTATATGGTTGATTGCCTGCTGTCGTACAAGATACATTGGAAAACAGAGAGCTCCACATGTGTGACATAAGCCAATCTTTAAGGGAGTAGTTTCTACAGACAACACACAGGAACAAATTCACACCAGTTACACAGGGATTGTTTTAAACACTGTTTAACTCTTTGACTACAGTAAAAACTCTCTAACCGAACACCTCGAACTGTATACCGAACACCTCTCTATACTGAACACCATTTCTCGGTCCTGAATATATACTTCCAATGTTAGCAAACCTCCCTATACTGAACACCTCCCCATACCGAACACTTTTTTCCGGTCCCAAGGGAGTTCGGTATAGGGAGGTTTTATTGTATTCATTTTGACAAAAGATGGTTTACCCCTGAATAGACATAGTGATACCAGATCCATACTCTTTCTCTTTGCAAACTGACATTTCATTCAAGTGTCAGCAGTTGCAGGTCCTAACCAGAAGCATGGCTCAGGTCAACAGCTTTCCTTGGCACGCTTTGGACCAAAGTGCACAGAGAAAAGATGTTGACTCAGTCAAAACCAAAGGCACTGAAAGGGTTAACATATGATAAGAAGGGGGTTAAGGGGGATCCCGGTACATTGGTACAGGAAATAATTTTGCCCAAGTACACAGCATACAGAAAATGTAGGTGTAGTGTGAAAATAACGAGCAGCACGAAATACTGAAAATATGAGAGTAGGAAACTGTTCTGGCAATGCCGGGGGTGGGGGGGGGGGGTGCACTGACCAGGGACACAACCAACCAGTCAGACCTGGAAACCCTGCAGTCCACAATTAGGACACAGTTTCTGGGGCACCTTTTTTTTTTTTGAATGTTTTTGTTTTTAACCTCATGAACCTCTGCAACAAAACCTTTGGGTTGCAGGGAGGTATAATAACAATAATAACAAAAATATATATATTTTTTTTTATAATTTTAGACTTAAGAGTAAAGGATTGGATGGAAAAAATTACTTGACACACTGGTCAGTGCTTTGCACTTCCTATGTGGCTAAATTGAATTAACTGAACACCGAACATAACATCCACTGTGTTTGACATTAAATCTCTCTTTTCACCTGCCTCTTTGTTTTGCAGTATGCTTTCAGACCATGTCATTATGCAAGCTGTTAAAGAATGAACAGAAACTAACTATCACACAAAACTTACCAATTTCAACTTTAGAAATAAAAAAAAAAATACATGTATATGGTGTATCCGTGAGAGTGTGCAGAAATTTTGTAAAAAAGATGATAAATTTACATTTTTATTGTGTTTTTTCCTTGGTTTGAGCAAATATGGAGTTGGCAAAGTTTGTAAAACAAAATATAAAGTAACTGTGGCCTTACTATTGTTTTGCCAGCCATCTTCCTGAATACAGTGGTCCTTGCGCCGAGACCAATCTAGTAAGAGTTCTCCTGCCTTCAAGATCCAATTGCTTTAATACCACTTACCATGTTATTTATACCTATCATGAGACACCACCTGCCTAGATCAAGAGACCAGAATTTGGCCATCCCTAGAAGTGATGTTTCAAGACCGGGTTTAACCACATTTTCAAGCTTGTCCACACCAGCGAACACAGCATATACAACTCTGGCTGTAACATAATTAATTTATATCATATATATTGTATGGGCACAAAAAAACAAGATCGCGTATTGCACAGCAACTTAACTCTTTAAGTGCCAAATTTTGGACAGAGTCTACAGCTTTTATCTGGAACTTGAGGCATGCTGGTACTTGAATGAAAGGTCTTTTTATGAGGAATACGAATCCGAGATCTCAATGATAATTCAGACTAGCTTGACTTGAGTAGATCGACTTTAGACGTGATTGGCACTGAAAGAGTTAATATAAGGTCCTCAACCAGAAAATAGACAGCAAAGTAGCATAGAAAGGCGGAGAAATAATGTAACTGAGGTATATGAAACAAAAGATGATCTGCCACATTCAGTGATTGTGATATTTATGATGTTTGTGAAAAACTAAACAGCGGAATTTTAAACGACTTAGCAGCAGTAGCTGCTAATTACAAGCTACCACCACACACCTGCAAGCTAGGGATAGCTTATTGGCCAGCTCTGATTCGCTGTCACTGGTTGGTGGCTATTTGGTGAAAAGAACGGATTAACTGAAACGAAACTCTGACAAACTTTAATAGCAACCAGCCATGTACTCCACTATTAATGTTCATTTGCAATTTTTTCACTAGCCAGTATTATCTCATGTAAGTGCAAATCTTCAACTTTTTCAACTTTACAAATTTGCATGCTTCGGTTTCTTTGAACTGCATGAATACCAGTGATATAGCATATGACAAGTCAACCCTCAAATATATTATTTCACACCTGTCAAGTCTCCACCATCAGGTGGGAGTCTCCCACTTTTTCACCCAAACTTTTTTTATTTAGGTGCAAAATTTTGCAACTTTAGCAGAATCTTCCCCGTGAAAATTTGGTATTTTCTTTTATATTCTTTGTTAAAATACGAATCTCTCCCATGGATTTTTTTTAAATTTACAAAAAACTCGCTATTTTGAGGTGTGGAATGTTGACAGGTATGCTTTTTACAAAATGAACTGCTTACTTAGACAAAAAAATGTTGATGGAATAATTCCTTGGTGACAATTGCCATGTATAATATCTGTGGGTACCTCTTTCTATAAACTATACATATTATAGGGTGACAGATAAGCGTGAGGAGGTTTAAATGGTATATAGCTTCATCAAGTCCTGCTTGAGATTTTGTAGCTACGAAATTACATGTATATCAGTTTCAAATGTATGCAGTATATTTTCTTAATTTTTTCATTAGTTTGCAAGCATTTTATGTCAGGACAACAGAAACCTTATCTTTATCATATTCCATGTCATCTGAAATGGACAGTGGCACAAGGCACACGTGAATCCTGATTGTGTTTCTGGTTTCTGGTCATCACCATGGGATCATACACTCTTCCCCATGTCTGTGCCCTGGAACAACAGCACCCTCTAGGGGGAGTATCAAGAGTTACAAATACACACTCACACGGCAGTCTTTCTGTATATCAAAGGAAAGTTGTAAAGCAGAATAATTATGAATATTCCTTGTTGGCCAGATTTATCATCTCATATGCTCACTGGAGGATATGTCTTTCTGTTTCCATGGTAATACAAGTGATCATGATATCTCAACACAAGTAAAGTACACCATGCACCAAGCACATTAACGTACACTATTTTAAGAGAACACTTTTCATCACTTACAGTGAAACCTGGCCATAGGGACACTCTTATATCTGACTTATTCACTTGACAACACAAGATCTGAGGGAATAAGCGACAAATTCCTTTGCTTTTCAACTCATTTATCTGACGTATATAGATATTTGACAAATTTTGCAGGAAAAGAGTGTGTCATTATAATCAAATTTCACCGTGGTACTACTTTTTGTGAGTGCAGGAGTGTGTTTATTATGGCAGGCAGTACAGTAAAACCTGTTTTAAGAGACCGCCCTTACGGCGGGCCAAAAAGTGGTCACAAAAGGCAGGTGGTCTCTCAATGGAGGTGCAATAAGATGCGAAAAATAGCTAAAGGGACTTCGAAAATATGGTCTTAAAAGGCAGGTGGTGTTTCATTACAGTGGTCTCTCAAAACAGGTTCCACTGTAGTCCCTGCCTGGATTTACTGCTTATCAGAAAGACCATCCATCCATCCATCCATCCATCCATCCATACATCCATCTATCTGTCAGGCAATGCATAAACCTCGGACTTTAGATCAGGCATGAAAGACAACTTGGATGAAATCCATTCAAATCTGCAATAGTCGGGTCTTGCTATTTGAAGCAACTGGTCTCTCTCACTCCTGGGAAAGCATTTCAAATGAACTGTTGATAACCTGGCAACACAAAATTGTGCAAGGGCCTTGTCTCTGCTCCCCTGACAGCTTGGCTGAGGTAACTAACTCTTTCAGTGCCTTATTTCAAACTGAGACAATAGCTTTTCTCGGTGGGCATTGGGCACAATGCACCCAATGTATGCTGAGAAAAGCTGTTGACTTGGGATATTTTATCTGGAACTAGAGGCATGCTGGTACTTGAATGAAAGGACTTTTTATGAGGAATGCGATTCTGGGATCCTAATGATAATTCAGACTAGTATTACGTGAAGTAGATCAACTTTAGATGTGATTGGCACTGAAAGAGTTAGGATTTAGCTAGGAGCAGTTCCTGTGACCTTTAGAATTATTTTGCTGTTTCCACGATCTCTATAAATTTTTGAATATTTTGCACATAAGTAAGAGTGGCATCATTTCTTAGCAATAGCCTACACACAAGGTCCAGTATATTGCCTGCATGTATCTGAATTCACTGCTATGAGGATTAACGGGTACAGCACTTAATTATGGCTAATGTCTGGCAACAAGAAAATAACAGAACCAAGAAAATAACGACACTTGAAGACCAATTTCAATTTTCAAAATTTTTTATTTTTGCCTCACAGAGTGGGCGTGTGATCTGAAGAGACTGATGTACACATTAAAAGTACAAAGTCAATCTCATTTGTTCAAAATCAATGTTTTTATGCCATAATTGAATATAATTTTATCCTTTTTCAAGGAAATTACCCTCCATACTGACATTGGCACCACTTGGTGGTACAATAATTGTTTTACACGGGGAAAGGCTTTGTGCCCTATTAGTCTCAAGACCATATGCCATAACTCGGTTTGTTGTCAATTTAATTTTTCCACTTCATGTGTATAGCATTGGAAACAGAATATATTGATAGACAGTTTGACCTGCCTGCTTGACATGCTGTGGGGTGCAAGTATAGGCTATAACTATAATAAAACAGACCACTACTTATAGATACAGTAAAACCTCCCTATACCGAACACCCTTGGGACCAGAAAAAAGGGTTCAGTATAGGGAGGTTTGCTTACACTGGAAGTACAAATTTGGGACCGAGAAATGGTGTTCAGTATAGAGAGGTGTTCTGTATACTGAGGTGTTTGGTTAGAGAGGTTTTACTGTACCTGTCAACTTTCCCAATTTTGAGAAGAGTCTAGTGATTTGGAGACTCCAAAAGTTCTTTAAACGAGGTAATTTTGCGGGAAGTGGCCCACATTCTGTGCTTATGGGCACCTTTTTGCCTCGATCTCCCATTTCAAAACATTTGGGTGTTCACACCTATGATTTCATGATTAACTACCTGGCAAATTAATGGACCAAGTGACCAACATTGTAGTCTTAAGTGCAGTATATGGTCAAAGTACTTTCAATTCATTAAGGGGTGCCACATAACATACCCATCGCATCATTAACTATACATGGAGTTGTACATCACCCTGGCAGCAATCTGTGACAATCACAACTACTTCAGGGAAACCTAACCCTTTGCCCATAAGCAACAAGGCATATCCATTATACAAATGATGTCATTATAATTTGCTATATGTACCTCCATCTAGGTATACAAAAATAATCTGGTGTATTTTGATGATATGATGATTAGGTCTGCCTAACAGTTTTTTCGTCTTAACTGTCATTGGAGGTTAATATTTCATAGGCCAACATTTTTTGTATAAATATCATTTATCTATCCTTTTGTATTGATACGAGAAATTAGCTGTAGAAAATACTAGATGTTGGCTGTAAAAAAAACTGATGACCTATGACTTTTTGGGAAGACTGGATTACATGTACAAGGCATGCCAAGAAATACATGTATGTCCACACAGATTTTTTTTCATATGTAATTGCTCACAAATGTAAAAAAAAAAAAAAAAAAAAAAAAACTTTTACTCAGATTCTTTTAGAATCACAAGAGTTAACACCTGGATGGATTCAGTGGACAAAGGCCAGACTATAGTTAGCTTTCGTTTCAAAAGCACATGCCGTACCTCAAATGTTAATTCCTGGTCTGAAAATGGATGATCAATACTGAATTATCAACAGAAGTGCCCAGGCACAGTTTGCCAGCAATTTGGGTCACCTTCCGTCACGGTCTGGTATGAATACCAACACCAAGATTCGAACAATTACGAAAATCACAAAATACACTACGCGAAAACTTACAAAGCTCTCGGGTCAGCAAAGTTATAGATGATTACAGTAGTGAATCCATTATTGTTCCATAATTGTTCTGCAAATTATATGCTAGTTCTATGTACAATGTTCCACTCTTTTTGCTGGTCCAGGATCGTGATACCGTCTCGAAAGAGAGCAGAGACAGAGCTGCTGGTCAAACTAATTAGCACAATTTGGAACTCTTAAATTGAGACCTCATTTGTGGTTATTTCTTCCAAAAAATATTTCTGTGATCTGCGAGAAACATGTTTGTTCTGCATGTCTACAACGTTCGACATGCCCACTTGCGGAAGTCTGTGCGCTTTTGTCGTGAGAATTAATTACGATGGTGTCATTACGATGTGTTGATGGTGTCAGTGTCGTCTACGACTTCTCAATTCAATCAATGTTCTCTTGGTCCATCAACCACTCACAGCCCAAGCAGCAGGGGATAATCACAAAGCCCTCCAAGCCCTCGCAGACAAAGGCTGTGATAACGAACTACAGCAATGACCTGCAAGAGATGACCTGTGACCCACATTACACAGGTTAACTCTTACTGTCTGGATAAGTTATCTGACAGAATGAAAATCCTTTTTCGTTTCCCGATCAGCTTCAGGATTATGAACAGTCATTCCCCAGTGAACTGTCAATGTCATAATGCCTGAGGAATAATTCTCTTCAAATAGTACACTTGATTGCTTGCAATTTTTATTTTCAACATCAAAAATAATATCCATATAGCATCCTGTTTCTGCAAAACAATCTGTGTAAAGAAATTTCACTTGTGTTGTTTATAAACCTATTGTGCTGCATTCAATTTCAATCATTTTCTTACTTAAAATAAAAATGTTACATTAAAATTGTGAATATTTGTACATGTAATACATCGATCCTAACAGCTCAACGCTTTCTCTGTCGAACCAGTCTGCACATCCTAACAGATTATCACTATTCTCTGTTGAACCGGTCTTCATATCCTAATAGATTGACACTTTTTCCTGTCAAACCGGTCAACAGAACCTAACAGATTAACAATTCCCTATTGAACCGGTCTACACATCCTAATAGATTAACACTTACCCTGTTCAACCAGTCTAAACATCCTAATAGATTAACAATTCCCTGTTGAACCGGTCTGCACATTAACATTTTCCCTGTCAAACCAGTCTACACATCCTAAGCGATTAACACTTTCCCTGTCCAACCAATGCACACATCCTAATAGATTAACACTTTCGAGCTGGTCTAAACATTCTAACAGATCAACACATTCCCTGTTGAACAGGTCTAAGCATCCTTATAGATTAATACTTTCCCTGTTGAACCGGTCTACACATCCTTGTAGATTAACACTTTCCCAGTTAAACCAGTCTACACAATAAATTCACAATTTCCCTGTCAAACCGGTCCACACTTCCTAATAGATTAACATTTTCCCTGTCGAACCAATTTACACATCCTAATAGATTAACACTTTCCCTGTCCAACCGGTCTACACATTCCAATAGTTTAATACTTTCCCTGTACAACATGTCTACACATCCTAATAGATTAACACTTTCCCTGTCAAACCAGTCTACACATCCTAATAGAATAACACTTTCCCTGTCAAACTAGTCTAAACATCCTAAATAATTTACTCTTTCCCTCTCACACCAGTCTACATTTCCTAATAGATTAACACTTCGCCTGTCAAACTGGTCTACACAACCTGATAGATTAACACTTTCCCAGTCAAACCCATCTATAGTGAGCCCTAATTTGATGACCTCTGCTTCATTAATTTTTAATTAAATCTCAACATTAATAAAAATATGACAGGCAAATGTCCTTAAGACCTCTCAGCTGCCAAGGTCTCGACCCCTTGTGACCTTAAAACTAGGTCAAGGTCACGGTCACTGAATGCTGAACGTGTCCTTGCTTTCTGTGAGATACTTCAACAGTGCCAGTTTCATGGTGGTAGCTCAACTTGTTCACACGTTATCATGTCCACAAGGGTCACAGATAAAGGGACAGACATGACAATGACAGTACCCACTGGCTAAAAAGGCTGAAGGGTAAGCTACAGGCCTGCGTGAACAGTCCAAGCTCAGCTGACCTAAGCTTGTCCCACGAAATCAAGATTGCAACTGAATAGAATTGTGTTGAGCTTTAGCTGAGTGCATATGACATTTAAAAATATTTCTAAGATGGACGACTGAGCCCCCTAAAAGCTCAGCCTGACTAGCAAATCAGCTAAGCTAAAAATTGAAGCACCACCTGGTGTACAAATTATAAACTGGGAGTCCCTAGGAGTGTTCCTGTGTGATATCAAAGCAATTTGGTGAGCGGTATTAGAGAAAAAGATTTTATAGGATTTGCAAAAAACAAATTACAAAAAAATTCATATAAACTCCAAAAATCACTGAAGGGTGACCATTTGTTCAAGCTTGGCAAAGACCCACTCAAGGTATATTGCTACCATGTTTGACATCAATCTACCTGATGGTTTCAGAGAAGTCGAAAATGCAAATTAGCATTAGAATGCCCATTGACTTACATAGTAATCAATAGGAAAGATGCATTTAATGAAAAGTACCTGAATTGAAAAAAGTGTCAAAGAGGGCTGTGTGAACAGCCCATGCTCAGGTGAACTAGAGATTCATCACTTTTGTGGTTCTCTGAACTTGGAATAGGATCATTCAAAAATCGTTAAAAATCTCGAGTCCAAAGCAGTGCCACCTAGTGAACAAGTTTGTTTGATCATTTAGCAAAGAACATATCCACTAAATTTTAACTTAACCAGAGTGACAATTCTTCTGAAGTAGTCAAAAATAGTGAAAACACAAAAAATCATAAACAAAGAATAAATTGCAGTGCCACCTGGTGAAAAAGTTAAGAACCAGAAGTCCTTACGAGTGTTCCTGTGTACTATCGAAGCAATTGGGTCAGCGGTTTTGGAGCAGAACATTTTTTTTAAAGATTTGCCCCCCCCCCCAAAAAAAAAGTTATAAAAAATACAAAAATCACTGGAGTGTGACCATTTGAAAGAAATTAACAGAGACCCACCCAATGTACTTTGCCACAAAGTTTGAAGTGAATCTGGCTGATGGTATAGGAGTAAAAGCCGAAAATGTAATTGTGAATGGATGAACAACGACTGGGCCTTGATCCTAAAAGCTCAGCCTGACTAGCAAGTCAGCTGATTTAAAAATTATTTTGATCAGCAGCAAATCTGTTTTTGTGTCCAAAGTGTGGCGATAGGCACAAATGAAATGTAATGACCACTTCCTCCTATGCATTTGAGGACTTTCAGTATTTGAAAAATTAGGTTTGCATAATTAAAAATCTAATTAGTTCTGTTCAACATTAACTGAATGTGAAAAGACAAATACTATGACCTTGGAGTGACATTTGTATCCATTATGAGGTTTGAAACATTTGTAATTCGCATAATCTAAAATGCAGTAGAACTTGTGTCCAGCATCCGTCACATGGACATGACAAGAACATAAAAGTCAAATGACATCTCTATTTAGCATCCATTTAAATTTACTGAAATTTAAATTTCAAAATGATCCTGATTACCATAGATTACAATGTCAAAACTCTTGTTCCATGTTCACTTATGATGTGCAATAATCAATACATATAGACAGAAGTTGAAATTGGATGGCTATCTTTTATAATTTTGAGAATAGTCAAGATATAAATTTTGAAATGCTAAATTAGTATGAATCAGAACATTGCAAAAGTCATTTCATGTGCCACAGACAGTGATAAGACATATTTGAGTGGTAGCCATATCATTGTCCCAAAAATATTGAAGGGAGGCAGACAGAGGTCAGAAAGAAAGAAAGAAAGAAAGAAAGAAAGAAAGAAAGAAAGAAAGAAAGAAAGAAAGAAAGAAAGAAAGAAAGAAAGAAAGAAAGAAAGAAAGAAAGAAAGAGGAGGGAGGGAGGGGGAGAGAGAGAGAGAGAAAGAAAGAAAGAAAGAAAGAAAGAAAGAAAGAAAGAAAGAAAGAAAGAAAGAAAGAAAGAAAGAGGAGGGAGGGAGGGAGGGAGAGAGAGAGAGAGAGAAAGAAAGAATTAGTTTCTGGATCCCCTGACCCAGGACAAAATCTATCCTTGGTGCAAGTTGGGTGCAAAGGACCAGACTTGACCCGAGGAAAGCAGGTGAATCAGTGTCAATGCAGAAGAAATAAGTCAGTATGACCACTTCCTCTTCAAACCCACCTTTTACACAACGCCCTATTTTTTCTTTACCACAACATATTTTTATTTTCCATACAAAAGATCAATCTCCCAAAAGACTGCTATACATGTATAGTGGCCCTAATTACAGTCAATTTACCAGGATGTTGGATTTTTTTTTTTTTTTTTTTTTTTTTTTGGTCATCATAGATGTATAATTAATAAATTTTGTGGGGTTACCTGGTATAACCTGGTGAGTCACACAGCTTCATTTTTCAAGACAAAAGCGGATTCCTTTTACCAGACAGCTGCTGGTATGTGTTCCTCTTCCTGAAACTGCACTTTTAAGAGGGCTATGTAAAAATTGTCCACATTTTTTGGTGGCTGTGCCTCTCGGAGCCCACATCAGTGACGACTCGCTCCCATCCTCAAATCACCTACCTGGGCCTGCCCCGGAGGCAGACATTTATTTGCACTCTGGGATGAATGCCCATTGTCACCACAATTTTACTCACGGTATTTCCACACAGATTTACTGTCTAATACCAGTGCACAAACAATCTGAGCATACATATTCCTCTAATCTGCCAAGTTATATTCAGCTAAATACAGGCCTCAGGCAAAACCTTTCCACAAAGCCATGAACACTTTAATGTTGGTGACTCACCAGACATTGTATGACGAGAGATTGAATTACTATACAAAGTTATACAGGCGCCAAACTAAAACATGTGGATCTAATAAAGTGGTCTCTTTTTGAAAAAATGAAATCAGATTGGAGAAGAAGGCAAACAGAATATTAGACCTTTTTGACACTTTTTTTTTTTTTTTTTTTTTTTAAATTTCTATGTTGAATGCCCCTGAGTTTGTAAATGAATACTGATTTACCGTGAATTGACAGCAAGGTGTACACAAGATCAGGCAATTTTTTTACAAAACAAAAACATCTGCTTTTTAATCAGCTCCTCCTTAACAGAAAGACTTCTGGCTTTATCATAATGCATTGTCCCTTTCTTGACACCACAACCCATCTAAACATCCCCCAGCTCTCTTACCACTCAAAAATGCTCAAGTAATGTAAATATTCTAAATTTGTACCATTACTTGAAAGCAAAAGTTGTGTTGTAAGAGGTTATCAAGGGACATTAGTATGACCTGGCCATTCTGTGGTAAAAACAAACAAACATTTTTCTTGTGAACCACGAAAAACATAATTTCTACAGTACAGTTTATGACTCTATTTGCTTGAAGTAATATTGAATAGTAATTGTAATTTCAGCCTCAGACGTCAACCATTTAAGACTGCTTATTTTCTCTGTGACACACCCGCCCCCCTGCCCACTCACCCCCGGGGCCCCTTCTATAGGTTTCAAAACACAGGTCCTAACTTGGGGATAACGGTCTGAAAATGTCCTATGATAGCCCTGTGTAAGTCTTTCAGTATAAACTACAACATAAGCCAAACTACAAAACGAAAAAATGCTCTGAACTATGGTCAGACTGCTAGATTCGTGTTTCTTCTATAAAGACCTTTCATTGAAGTACCAGCATGTCTATAGTTACGTACAAAATAATAGTGCAGGTCAACAGCTTTCCTTGGTGCACCTTGTACACAAAGTGTGCCTAGGAAAGCTCTTGACACAGTCCAAAATGTGGCATTGATAGAGTTAACATGAAAAACATGGTGCTTTTCTGCAAAATAGTTTGCAGCATACAATATTGTGTCTTTCATATGCCCCTCTTTCAACTTTTCGTCTTTTTTTTGCTCAATTTCATGCACAGCAACAGGTAACTCTTGGATACTGTGATATTCCAAAGGTCGCATGATTATGATTTAGACGCAACTTTAAATGGGACGACAGTTTGGAACAGCATTCACAGAAAACCACGCTGCCAGTGCAGGCTACTGATTTTGTTGCACCTACATTTGTATACAGTGAAACCTGTTTTGAGAGACCACTGTAATGAAGGACCACCTGTCTTTTAAGACCATATTTCTAAAGGCCCATTTGCTAATTTTTCCATGTTATTGCACCTCCATTGAGAGACCACTTGCCTAATGTTATCACTTTTTAGCCTGCCCTAGGGATGGTCTCTCAAAACAGGTTTCACTGTAAGTGGATATCATATAAAGGAGGGTAGATTCGTAAGGAAACAGAGCATCTGCTGTGTGCGATAGACAGACCAATCTTCAGAATTTGTCCACTCAAGTGAAGTAGACATAGTAGAGGGCTGGGTCTGTGCTGGAACAAGGAAATTATGGACACCTTCTTCAGAGTACATGTAGCTGGTCTCCAGGTTCATGATTTCAAGAACACGGCAATGTATGGTTAAAGTGAATAAAATATCGTGCTGGTTATAGCAGTAGGGGTTTTGTGTTTTCCTTGATGATGATCACTTGGGCACGAAGACAAGAATGTAACCTCTGTGTGCGTGCTGTTTTTTGCACCTCCTTTCACCCAAGCTTTTTCCATTTGATATTATCGATAATGCATGAGATATGTCAAAGATTTCCTTCAAAATTAACAAATCTGTGCCAGTAATACACACCATGCTTTACATGTAATAACCATGTCTCCTCAAATAAATTAGTTTCTTTGAAGTTTCAAAATTAAAATAAATTGATAAATTCATTTTGACGATTAAAGTTGTATCTGTTGATGAACCACTTGATTGTGCCATTGGACGCACCATTAACTTTTTTTTTTTTGGTAAGACTTTTTATCAATAGAGGGATCATAATGTCTCAGAGGGACAGAACGACACATAATTCACTTTTTTTCTTCTCTTCCAGAACATGAGTCACACGAAAAGCTTGGGTCTATAATGGAATAAACCATTTAAGGTAAAAGCCTTGATCAACAAAGGTCAGCTGATTATTCAGTCAGCCGTTCCCAGAAAGTCTTCACAGTGTCTATGCCTATTTATTGACTCCTTCCATTGCCATTTCTGAGGTCTCCTCTGTGACCACTATTCTATTGAAAACATTTCTTTGAGGAGATTCTGATGTACTCCGTGCTCTTGTCCACAAATTTCCTCCTACCTTTTTTTTTTCGCTACAAAATTAAGGGTCAAAGGCCACAAAATGTGAAGATGAAAAGCTGATCATGAACTAGTCTGGGGGATTTTATAACAAATGTGACCTTCAGAGAGAACAACATGGATACATGTCCGTGCATTAAGGATGCAGACTTAACCACATTGTTACAAAGTTACCACATTATTTCAGTTAAAGCACAAGCACCAATAGAAGCTTATTCTTAACTTTTAATGGCCTGAACTCAACATACAGCAATTGTTTCCTTTACTTTTTTTAATACCATTCCCTGATATTTACGTATATTTACCTAGACGACAATTGCATGTTTAAATTCTTCATGAAAAGAGTTTTCATTCAAGTACCAACATGCCTATAGTCTTAAGTCAGTGGTTCTGGCACTGCCTGGCAAGTCATGCTGCAGCTGCCGCAAGGGCAGCTGCAGCATGACTTGCCAGGCAGTGCCAGAACCAATGACCAAGGCCTGTCACCATAGTATGGAATGGGTTAACCTCTATTGTAAAGACAGGCAGCACTCATGCAACTTTTAACCCTTGCAGTGCCAAATTTTGGACCGAGTCAATAGCTTTTCCCAGGGGGCTTTGGGGGCCATGCCCCCAATGCGTGCCGAGAAAAGCTGCTGGCTTGGGATATTTTCTCTGGAACTATAAGCATGCTGGTACTTGAATGAAAGGTCTTTTTGCCAGGAATACAAATCTGGGATCCTAATGATAATTCAGACTAGTGTGACTTTAGTAGATCGATTTCAGATGTGATTGGCACTGAAAGAATTACATATTCAATCTTTGTCTGCACTGTAAATATGTACTGTTATTATTTCAAATTTAGAAGACAGAGTTACACAATCTTGTAATCCCCACGTTTCATCAGGAATTTTTTGCATTCGCACAGCATGCTACTGTTGGAATGGATATGGTATTCCTGTGCGGTGCCCATGGCCCGTGTATGGTCCTGGGGAAATTTTCAGAAAATGCAACTGAAGTTTAGATTGTACTTATAGGCGTCAACTCTGTCATTCTGGCCTGTAGTCTCTAGTTTTAGAAACCTGCCCCCTAGGCACCTGGCATCTCCTCCTGGGTTCCCATGTGAGCAAAAAACCTCTTCTTGCATAAAAATTGCTGCTTTAAATTCATTTTAATTCAAAAAATTCACTTTTGCCAGAATTCAGCACTTAAGTTGCTAGACTTCCAATTGCAAAATCCTACGTTTTCCACCCTTCTCATCCCCCATCGCTTAACCCTTTATCTATTAAATTACCCAAAACCAGCTGGTGGTCAAATGTTGTTTACTTCAGTGTTTTCATCCAATTTCAACAATAATGAAAACCAATTTGATTGAGAAATTCATATGAAACCTACCAAGTATAATATGCCCCAGGTGAACAACTTTCCTTGGCATGGCTTAGGCACTTATTTTAACACTTTCCCCTTTGAATTAAGACCGAGTCAACAGCTTTCCTTGGCATGGGTTAATTGGCTCTAGTACCAGGAGAGATGCCTCGAATCATAATCAACAATGAGGGGAAATTCTTGTAAGAAAACAAGCTTTTTAAAATTTTCTTTTCTTTAGTGGTATATGAGTAAGAAAAAACTAACAATTCTGATTTATTTAATTTATCTCTTTTTTAAAATATATATTTTGTAATTTCAATTTAGTCCATGTCAGTAGGCAACATCTTAAATACATGTATAGAGAAAAGCACTGCCAGGTTCTGTTGCGAGCCAGCCTGCACAATGCATGTATCTACAGTGTACATGTCTTGTACTTCCCCTGCTATGGTGTGCCTTAAGTTATCAGCCTGGTCTCAGGCTCACAGGGGCACTTTTCTGCTTCCTTTTCCACCTGAATGATGGCTAAGACTTTCAGGAAGCCATCATAACACCTTGTTGTCATGCATCACAATACAATAACGCTATTTTTATACGTCAACCCCCCACTTCCCATGCACTTTGAATTTACGCCAACTTTCAGACTGAATCAACAGCTTTCCTTGTCATGGGTTGGGCTTTAGTTAACAAAAGTTGCTGACCAGGGCCATGTTAACTTGAAACAGGTTGCTCCCACCTACATTTTTTTTTGTTTAATTACTATGAGTACAAAATGTGTTGGATGTGATGCATTGAGTCAATAGCTTTCCTTTGTAAAGGTTGGATGCATTGCACCCAACCCATGCCAAGGAAAGCTATTGACCTAGGGCATGCTATCACAAATGGTCTTACATCCACTGTACAAACCTCCACAAAAATGTTTTCTAGTAATGAGAAATTTAAGAAAAAATGTGAAGGCAGATGACAGGTAACTCTTTAAGTGCCAAATTTTGGACTGAGTCAACAGCTTTTCTCAGTAAGCATTGCACCCAATGTGTGCCAAGAAAAGCTGTTGACCTGGAATATTTTCTCTGGAGCTAGACCCATGCTGGTACTTTAATGAAAGTTTTTTTTTTAGGAGGAAGACAAACCTGGGATCTTTTCAGGAGGAATACAAATCTGGGATCCTAATGATAATTCAGACTAGTTTGACGTAAGTAGATCGACTTTAGACGTGATTGGCACTGAAAGAGTTATCATCTGAATGCTTTGTAAAGATTTGAGTGACACAAGGTTAAGAGCTTCCATGCATCTTTGCCTTCCACCCATCAATGCCATGATTTCATATACATGAATGTCTTCAGCTGTATTTAACCCTTGGCCAGCATGCTTATCTTGAGAAAAGTCCCACTCATCCAAATTATGATCATTCCACATTCAGATTGCTCATAAAAAGACATTAATTTTCATTCAAGTGCCAGCATGCTTAGATTTAACCCTTTCCCCATTGAATTGACACTTCTGTCAACAACTTTCCTTGGCATGAGTTGGGGACTAAGTGCCCAACTCATGCCAAGGAAAGTTGTTGACCTGGGTCATGTGATTTTGATATGCCTCATCTACAATTCTCTGTCAAAATTGTTTTTCATTACTGTTGAAATTAGTTGAAAACACTGAAGCAGATGACATTTGACCACCAGCCGGTTTTGGCTGGTTTAAGGGGCAAAGGGTTAAACCAACATGTGCAGGCTTGGCCCCAGCCAGTCAACAGCTATCATCAGCTCACTTTTGAGAAGGTTTTGAACAAAACACACAGAGGAAAGTTGTTGATTCAAGCCACACACTAGCCGGCCTAAAAAGGCTAACATGAATATTGTGTTTGTAATTATAGGTATACTGTTCATGAAACAACGCATTCTTGTTAAATGCCAACATGCCCTGGAGCTAAATTACATACAACTGTTTGCTGGAAGGCTTGCTTGGCAGGCAATTAAGATACCATTGAACAAAGCCTGTCTCACTATAAAATAGGTTTGTAACATGATATAAACTTTGAAGTTACAGTGCAAGAATTTTTGAAACCTGCTTTTACTGTACAATTCTTTCCTTCATCTGTATACACAAGTTTATTGATGTACACGTACACGAAATCACCATCATTGACATGCATAAAACCAGCATGCATGTCAGACCAGGGCCAAAACCAGAGCCCCCTGGCTCAAATTAGAGGAAAATACCTAATATATCTACCTGTACAACGTTCACTCTTCACAGAGGAATGCATTTCTGCTTTCAGATTATTTTCAATGTTTTTCTTGTGCTTGTAATCCGAAGAACTGATCATCGAATACATCTAACCTGCTCGGCACAGTGGAAGACAAAGAGGCCATAATCAGCGGGCTTGGTGGCATGGGAAGACAAAACAGCTGTGGAGTTTACAGGGACGTACATGACAAAATCAATCCCTGCAACTATACACGACAAATGACGTACATATCGCATTTCACACAAATCATTATGTGCCTTGTCTCCAGCTTTCTTCGCCTTTTATTTTTTTTCCTCTGTTCTCTCCCAAGCTTTGATTACCTGCCCCGAGATTCTCTTTTTACCTTTTCAATTCTACAGCTGTGGCTTTTTTTCCTGCATGGTACAAATGATTCCATGATTCCACAAGGAAAAATGTAAACAGGAAAATCTAAAATAATGACATCTTTCTTTCTTTTACAAATTGCTGTGCACGGAATACATATGAAGAAAACATATTTTAAAAATATGCAAGTAGCGTCTGTCAACATATATCATCTTATTGTTTGCTGAAGATCACATGTATCTGAAACATGGACACAAAATTATTTTGTGTCCATTTTTCAGATACATAAATTGTCCTAAAACGAAAGCACTGACAGCAGGGTTCTACTGGCCACTTTGACAGGTTTCCATACTAAGATCTCCTGTGAGGAAGTGAAAAATCCAATTTTCCAGAGCAAATTTTACCTGCACATACTGCATGTATAGTGCATCCTCTTTAAGGCCCAAGGTGGATCTCTTGTTGTCCACTCAAGCACTTTTCCTATTAGTACTACATTCAGCATTGCCTTGGTACAAAACACTTTGTGAAAGGGACTACCAATCCATTTACCTCACTGTCAGCATTATGATGAGGGAGAATTCATTATCAACATCATGAGGAATCACTCACTGTCAGCATTATGAAGGAGCAGTCATTGTCAGCATTATGAGGGAGCACTCATTGTCAGCATTATGAGGGCGCACTCATTGTCTGCATTACGAGGGAGCACTCGTTATCAACATTATGAGGATCACTAATTCTCAGCATTAAGAAGGAGCACTCATTGTCAGCATTATGAGGGAGCACTCATTGTCTGCATTGAGGGAGCACTCATTGCATTATGGGGAGCACTCATTGTCAGCATTATGGGGAGCACTCATTGTCAGCCTTATAGGGGAACACTCGTCAGCACTATGATGGGGGAGCACTCATTGTCAGCATTATGATAAGGGAGCACTGCAGACCTTCTTTGAGAGACCACTCAATTACAAGACCATGTAACTATTATCAGGTCCCTGTTGCTATCTTCCCATGTTATTTTACCTCCATTGAGAGACCACCTGTGTTATGTGACCACTTTTGTACATGCCTCACTGAGTGGTCTCTATCATGTCTGGGTGTGAGCCCAGACATTTTGTTTTTCCAAGAATTTTCTTTCTTTCTTCCACCCTAACTTCTTTCTTTCTTCCTTACGGCTAACTTTGTGCTGAGTTTTTCTGAGACGCTATTCTTCCGTAATCCACCAAACTTACCATGGAGACTGACCTACCAGTGAAATTGTGCATATCGTCATGGTGTTAAAAATCATGCAAATTTGGGGCAATTCAAATTTTAAAAGTTCTATAGCTTCAAAACTATTATAGATAGACACAAAGTTCTAACTTAACTTGTAGGTTTGAGACATCTGTCAATCTAAACTACATTGAACAAAAGTTGTAGAATTTTAAATGATGCTGATTAGGGGCACTCAAACAATTTTACAGTTTTATATCTCCAAAACTATTGCAGATAAAGATGCCATTCAATTTGTGGGTTTGTGACATAGCCGCATGCAATGAACCATGAACCAGAGTTGTAGCATTTTAGTTTATGCAAATTAGGTAAATAGACAAAATCTAAATACTGATTGCATTTCCCATTTTCAGCTACAGTGGTCCCTCCTTTGATAGAGCACTCTGCTGGAAGACCACCCTCCTTTGAAAGACCGCAATTGTTAGGTCTTTCTTCAGTACTTTTTGTGACTGCCTTTTGGGTGGCACTAGGGGCGGTCTCTCAAAGGAGGGACTACTGTAGGTGATTGGTGCCGAAGGTTGCCAGTTCGAGGCCTGGTACAAACCATACTGAATACTTTCAAAGCTGTTTTCATTTTGAAGGCACCCAGACAGATTTGTTTTGCAGCAAATCTTCTTTTTCTAGTTCTACATGTATGTACATCTACCATTTATCTACTGTCAGAATTACTCAGATGTGTTAATTCCCAAATAAAACACATGTTGTCTACATCTGCGAGTGCTCAGAAATATGCTACAGATATACATGTAGTACATGTCCTCGGTCACTTAATAAAACCTCAAAAACCAGGTGCATAGTCTCTCACAAAGAAAACCTCTTATTCTGGGAAGCACAGTTTGCACAAGACAAGGACATGTTCTAGCATTGCACGTGCCATAGTATCCTATAATGACCAAAGATTGCATCAAATGTTTTTGACATCTCCGACAAGAAAGCTGCCAAGGGCTCTAGCATGCGCACAGTGGTCCCTGTCTTAAGAGACCACTCCAATGACAGTCTACCTGTCTTGAGGGACCACCTGTTCGGGATTCTTTGCTCAGCACACTTCATCTTATTTATGCACGTACCCCTCATGAAAGATCATCTGTCTTGAAAGAGCACAATTTGATCATCCCTGGGTAATGTCTTTTCATGACCTACATGTATTCCACTAGACCTTTTATTCACTCTTTAAGTGTCGAATTTTGGATGGAGTCAACATCTTTTCTCAGCGCACATTGGGCGCAATGCCCACAATGTGTGCCGAGAAAATCTGTTTACTTGGTATACTTTTACTGGAACTAGTGGTCCCTGTCTTGAGAGACCACCCCTAGGGCAGGTGAAAATGTGGTCTCTCAAAACAGGTGGTCTTTCATTATAGGTACAACAACATGGAAAAGATATGTGGTTTTTCATTGGAGGGGTCTCTCAAGATAGGTACCACTGCATAAGAGCGCTGGTACTTGAATGAAAGGTCTTTTAGTGAGGAATATAAATCTGAGATCCGAATGGTTTGACTTAAGTTGATTAACTTGAAAAGTGATTGGCACTGAAAGAATAAACAGACACTCCAAGCCTATGTTAAAAGTGGGAGACTTCCCTCTTGTGTTACTGAAAAGTATGAGGGCAAAGCATAGCTAGGGGGTCTGGGGGCATGCTTACCCCCATGAAAAATATGAAATCTGCGCCTTTATTTCCTGCATTTTGAACCATTTTAGGCACCACTGCAGACATTTTCGGTCAATGAAGATAATCACTCAAACCCTGTAACAGCTGACAAAAGTAATTAAGCTGTACATATGTGTACTTATTGTCATCACCTTTATTATACGAGCAAATTGTCTGCCAGAGTACAAAACTACAATGATCGTCGTAAAATCAATGAGTAGAAAGGCATAGCAAAAAGATTTCTATACAGTGCACAAATCACAAAATCAGGATAAAGATGTGTTGTTTCCGCGCATATATAGCACAACAACACAGCAAAACAGTACTTGACCATCACTGATGGAATAATGCTGCTTTTTTTATTTTTTCAAAAAGCGGGAGACATTTTATAAAAAGCAGGAGTGTGGGAGACTTTGTAAATGTAAGAGAAAGTGGGTGATCTCCCGCCAAAGTGGGAGACTTGGAGGCTCTAAATTAAAATAAAACCAACCTTGATGCCTGCAAAAACTGAAGTGGATTACCATGGTTACCTTAGAAGTCATGTGATCTCAAATAGCAGGTGGTCTGCGTTACCCGTTTTAACCCACAATGCTCATTTTCTGAAAGGGCCTGTTACCCCCAAATTCAATACAAATATTGATTATACCCCTGCAGGTAAATCTGAAATATTATATATTACTCCTACTGAGCACACACAATGCTTAGAAACATTTCTGAACTTGAAACTCAAATTCAGATTAATGTTTTAACATTAAAAAGCTACGTATGTATTTTTGCATATTTGAGTTGATTATATTTGTATTATTTCAGTGTGTTTGGTGTTCCAAAGGGACAGGGGTATTTATAGTGGACCCCTCTTATGCTGCCCCCTGACAGGGAAAATAACCCACTCCCCCATGGACAAACTGTGGCACTTTCACTGTTTTCCCCTCAAGACAACCTCCCTTCTTCATAAGACCATATTTCTGGCGAACTTTTGTCGGCCTTACAAGAAGTGGAGCACTTGACAGTATAAAAAAACATGGCCCAATTTCCAAATTTAGGGATTTGTAAAATAGGAGGGGCCTTGGAGGAATCCTTCCCCAGTTTGTTCTGTCCCAAAATTATGGTAAAAGTTTAACGTCATGATGTAATATGTCTAATATAGATGTGTCACAGTTCAAACGGCAAATGGGTGTCCTGGAGGGAAGGCCTTGGGTGCACAATTAGTTGTAAAGTATACGCAGTGCCATCTGTTGAGGGTGAAATTATCATCTTCATAAAATATCCCTAACACTAAGCTATCCCCCCCCCCCCCACTGCACCTTCTTTCTACAGTTGGTGGATTTTATTTACAATAAGATTCCTCCACTTCTGGTTTTTCAATGATTTCAGTGCCATCAGTGCCAAGAACTGTTAACAAGATGAACCAAGGCCCTCCCTCCCACTCAAGCATCTGTTTGCCTGTAGGAACTCTGCACCTGTGGCACATCACAGAATCCATATGACACGATCGCATTCAATTGTTGCCATGATTGTGATGTTAAAAAAAAAAAAAAACTGAAGGAATGACTTCCCCAAGACCAATATAAGATGACAGGAGATGGGAATTAACCCTTAAAGTGTTAATCACAGCTGTGATTGTTTTCACATTACTGTTAACATATAATGGTTAAAAGATTCAAATTCCTCACAAAGATACCTTTCATTCAAATACCAGCAAGCCTTGTCTAAAGCAAAAAATAGTCTTAGTCAACAACTTTCCTTGAGGCACTTTGTGCACAAGCCCGAGGAAAGCTGTTGACTCGGTTTTAAATCAGCCCTTATAGGGTTAAGGATGGCAGTGACACTCAAAATAAATAACATTGTATTTGTTTTCACCACAAACTGATTTTCTTGAAACAATATACATATCCCCAGTAGTTTATCAGAATTGCGCTTTATCCTTTTTTTTCCTCAATGATTTTCTTTTTTTCATTTGACCTGTGAGCATCACATCTATAGCCAGTCAGTATTTAGCCAAAAACAAATTCTATGCTGAACATCTAAGTTCCTCAAGGCTCCCTTAAATATAAACTTAAAACTGCAGGTTAAATTTCCTCCAGACATGGCTGACAATTCTGAGAATTGCTACAGATGGCTGCCCAACTGTAAGCTGGTGACGAAGGCGATACAGTTTTTAACGGTAAAGAGAAGCCATGCAGACAAAGTGGACCACTTAATCTTACTTTGTGGGTGATGTCATTACACCTGGTCATGTGATATTACGCTGTCTTTCATGTTACTGTGACCCAGACCCTGGCCAGGTACTGCTGACCACACTGACTGAGGTGTTGCCCATTACCTGAACTGATGAGGAATTGTGTGCAAAGGTCTGCCCCATGCACATAAGAACACTTGATTAGACACCTGGGGGCCACAACACTGGTCTTTCCCTTTAACAGACAGGTGGATTCACCTTTGACCTCTCAATCACACCTAAGGCCGTCAATAATTTTTTGTCTTGGCGACTATTTCAACAGTTCTCTTCTGCATATTTTGGGCACAAGCATGCTCAACAAAGGTAGCGATTCCATGCTAAACTCAGGACTATAAGAGTGGAAACCTGTTTGATGGCATGCCATGTCTTGACCTAGGCTACCTCTACCTGCCTTCCTGTCTGCCTCCCGAATAGGCAAGGAAATAATACATGCACTCACTTCACAAACCACGAGTCCATCATTGATTAGCTCTGCTTCCTGGTTTGGGTCATTGCTAAAATGCTTCTCTTTAGTCGATATATTCTGCTGGTTTCCCAGTGTGGTATGACAACCGCGTAAGTGCAACCACTCTGCTACAAATATACTCACGGTTTTGTCTTCTAAATTTGTCACTACTTGAAACTTTGACAATTTCAGACTTTTTGCAATGGAGGACAATAAATGTACAATTCAAAACAAAAGAGAAAGAGTCGTGTATTTTTTGCCACAGGTTCCATGGAACTTTTGGTAGTTCTGCTAAGACTTACCAGTTGTTTTTTTGTTTTTGTTTTTTTTTTCAACGTATGCCATCATGCCAAATTTGAAAAAGAATTGATCAGATTTTTTGCACACATTTTACTGTTTAAAAAAAGTACAATTATTTCCAGTGCTGTTCATTAATCTCCTTTTTATGCAATTTTCATCAATTTTTGTTTGTTCTCCGCCCATTTTTCCCGAAGTTTGCTGTCCATTTCTTTACCTGTATACCTCGATCCTGAAATCACTGCATACCCCACCAAACTGAAGCTGTGGAAATTTTGGAGCTTCATCCCTCAGACCCTGCCAGGGATCTTGATGGCCTCCAAGCCCCGGCCAACAAACTGGGTCAAACAATACTGCCATAACTACAGAATTATGTCTGCTTACACTTTGATCCTTTGGTTGCTGTTGCGGATATTTATAATGTACACTGCGACTTAAGCCATCCACCTGCAGAGGTCGCCACAATTTGGACAGTAGGAGTACACAGAAAGACTGCCAACTTTCACTGCCAACTGCAACTTAACCCGTTCCATACCAGTCCCTGATTTCTCCGTGTATTTACCTAGATTCAAGACGACAATTGCATATTTAAATTCTTCATGAAAATAGCTTTCGGTCAAGTACCAACATGCCTATAGTCTTAAGTCAGTGGTTCTTGCACTGCCTGGCAAGTCATGCTGCAGCTGCTACAAGGGAGGAGGAGCATGGTTGCAGCTACATGATAAATATTGTTGTCAGTCTCAAAGACTGTGATAGGCAGCCAATAGGGAGGGCCTACTTTGCCTTTTGCACTGGAATTGATGACTCTATAATTGCATGTACACTGTATACATGCATGGTGTCATCCACATTTGCAAACTACATATCAGTATAATGCCTGCCACATATGATTGTGGATCCAATCATGCTTTGTTTCCATAGCAACATATCAAAATGGTGGAAAACCACAAATTTTCCATAAAAGTACTGCAGTGTTGTTTTATTTCAGTCATTTTCTTACATAATATTTAACCTGGACCATAATCTATGAATAGTTATGGTGACTAATTTTGTTATGCAAAGTAACTGCCTGTTACCGGTTCTGCAGACTTATGTAAAAATGCAATTTTTCCGGTTTTTAGCCAAGTACAAGCAATATTTAAACAGTTGCTATGGAAACAGGTCATGTGATCTATGTTTTGTTTTCAAAGTTTTCTGAAAGTTTATCTCTCTAGTTATCCAAATACCATGCATATGTGTAGAAAAGGGTGCTTCACATAAAATAAGGAGATACTTTGTTCTCTTATTTAGCAGATTTTAAATGATTTTTTGCCATTTATTAGTGATTAAAGTGGTTGCCATGGCAACCAGTCACGTGACTATTAGCAATTTATTGCACATAATGAAACTTGGCATTCAAGGTATCACAATGATATATACTTTTGGTATGCTACAAAGAAAACTGTTCCTACTGCACTGTGTTCAATGAAAACTGTTAATTTTATTTTCACCGGTACAAAAAATAACCTGACCCTTTAAGGGTTAAGGGAGGGAAGGGTTAACTCATGATGGTTTGAATCTTTATGGAGTCAGGGTGACTCTTCCCTCTGCTTTCAAGGCAAACCGAGGCTAGAGATGGTGCCTTTGATGTGCTGCCTGCTGTGTGCGTACATGCTCATTAATCGGATAAGACTAGCTGCTCTTAGTGCCACACCAGCTACAGACCTTGTCTTGTTTCAAAGACAAAATACTTTTCTTTCTTGCAAGGGTTGTGGCGGATTCTCAGCATATGTATCAAATAATTCCCTTAAATATTAATGCTATTAAACAGGATTGCTTATAGGAAGTCCTGTGAGAATAACCATCACACATCCAGATGGATTCCTTTCTCATTTTTAGTTTGTAGCATACTGCTTACAGCAGCGTGAATTCACAACACAATTTGCTAATCAAAATATGACTGCTAATCAATTTGGGGTAAAAGTTAATTCAACCCAATAAGTAGAAGTCAGTTTTTTATACAAATAACATCAGGCATCCCCCCAGAGGCACCTTGCTGTCCCTCTAAGAGGGCCACCGTTCTTCTGCAGGAAGTTTGGCATAAATTTCCATTATATCGTCCCCCTCGAGAGAGGTCAACCCTCTTAGACGTCACTTTTGGCCTGCATTTGGGGGTGGCCTTATAAGAGGGGGACCACTGTACTTACCATAATTTCATTTCACATTTCAAATGAAAAATAAACTGCATGGTGGTAGTTGTAGTACACTGGAAATACTCCAGCACTCCAACAAGTGGGGGGAGATTCTAAACATAGATGTGATCCTAGAGAGTTTCTTTGAGTTCAGTTGATGAGGAAATGAATTGTCTAAATAGTGACAAAGAAGGTGTGGAATTTGGTTGTGCATGTTTTAGTGAAAGGCTCTATGACCTTGACCTTTGACCACAAGGTCACCTCTTAGCAAATTTAAGGGAAGTCATAACTGGGTAAATAAGGACCAAGTACAATGGACTTCAATCATACCCATTTGAATATGTGGCACAGACACCATTTTAATTTGCAAGGCATAATGACCTTGACCTATGACCTGAAGGTCATCCACAATCTTATGAAAAATATTCTCATAATCTATAAAGTGTCTGCACTAAAAGCTCCAAGCGAATCTGGCTTACGGTTCAGAAGAAATCAAAATATCAACTACCATTGAAGACCCCACTGACTTACATGGTAATCAATAGGAATGCAACAATTAACCCCCCAAAAACATGAAAAATCCAGAAATCATTGGAGCATGACCATTTGCCTAAAGTTGGCAGATATATCCCCAAAGTACTTCCGCACCAAGTTTGAAGTGAATCTGCCCAACTGTTTTTGGAGAAGAAGTTGAAAATGTGAATTGGCATTACAATCATCCCCATTGACTTGCATAGTAATCAACATGAATGTATGCAGTTTCACCTTTCAAAGTCACTCAGGTTTAAAATAGAAAACAAAGATTGAAAGCCCAGTGGTACTCCCCTGTTAATGTTTAATATCAATCTTGGGCCTTTGATGCACCATTCAGAAGGTATAAGCCAGTCTATGAAAGTAGCTGAGCCAGAAGAAAAATGCAACAAGGATTGGACCTTGATCTTTGACTTCCAGGTCATATGATTATCATACGGGAAAACTTTCCCAGACCCATAGATTATCTGTACCAAATTAGGAGGCAATAGGTCAAGATAGGACAAAAATGTAAGAAAAATGAGATATGTTGCTGCAGCGGACGACAAGACTTAAAACACTGTATGTACCCCCCTCCTACGAGGGATGCATGATAACAATATTGCATGCAAGCATAGACAGACAGCAAACAATATCAAATGTTCCCAAAATGTAGAGGATGCCATGTATGGACATCCATACCAAAAAAAAAAAAAAAAATCAAGCAAACCCATCCACCCGCAGCAAGGCTTCATATCTACAGAGCACTGCTTCAGGGATTTCTTTTCCAAGATACAAATTTCTTTTTCAAAATGCTGGTTACGATGTCTCTAGACGAGTCCATTTTCTTAAATTGATAAGTACATGTAGCTGCAGCGATACAGGGCCCAGGTTTTACCTGTATTAACCCCTACTTTCTCATGAAGTCTGCCTGTGTGCACAGTTCTCTTCATTTCCAACTAAAAATGAACATTATGTTCTCTATAATTTTAACTGTTTGCAACATTTAAAAAGACTTCGAAGTATTTCTTTGTCTGTATATACTGTATTCATCCTAATAGTAGCACGCTGTGCCAATGCAAAGATTTGCCAGATCTTGCAGTGTTTTCGTGGGACTATGGAATAAGTACTTTTCTTGATTGAAGGTTTTGAAAGGTATACAGTTCATTTAGGTGTTAAATATACATTAATATACTGCAGTGACATAATTTTTCATTTGGAAGTATCATCTTTGTTAAGTTATAGGAGAAATCCTGATTTTGAATCTAGACCACTCGGATTGAAAGTGGGGGGCATGCTTCTATTAGGCACGTGCTACTATTAGGATGAATGCGGTATATATATATATATATATATATATATATATATATATATATATATATATATATATATATATATATATATATATATGCTCCTTAGCAGAATTGTATGGCTTTTGTTACAAAATACAGATGTCAGGGATATTGTGTCTGACGAGTCCCAGAGCCCTCTGCTACCTTAACGTTATAAGCTGCCTACACTGGCCAGGGTGCATGCAGTACCTCTGGTATTCTCATCTCATATTGACACTGTGGCCATGCTTCCCTGTCTTTTGTTGTCTGTCCAAGTGCTTTCTCGACTTATTGAACTGACAGCGGTAACTTGCGCTATTTTCATGTGTTCAAATTTTTACGGTTTTTGTACTTTTGACATTTCACACCAGTTTTAATTTCACTATTTGGGACCTAATTCCAATTTAAACAGTGTTAAATTACTCCTTTGCTATTTCTTTATTTTCACAGTTTAGTGCCATCAGCAAAAATAATAAGTATAATAATTTTCTGAGCATGCTCTAATGAGACCTCATTGTAAGAGCACTCAGATATCCCCTGATACAATGAGTTTACAAAAAGGAAATATATTCATGATATCAACAGATGAATAAACATCGGACTGCCAGATGGAATTGCGTGTCATAAATGTAGAAACCCACATGTATGAATATAAATTATGGATCAAAATTCAAACTAGAGGTTAGTAGTTGGCCAGGTGGCACAACAGTCAACCTTCCTTTGGGAGACCACCTGCTTTATGTGACCACTTTTGGGTGTGTCCCCGGGGTGATCTCTCAAAACAGGTTTTACTGTACAGTGAAAATTTGTTTAATGACACCATCTGTTCCCTTAGAAATGTGTCAGATAACTGAATATGTCAGATAAATCAATCAAACAACAAGGAAATGAACTTTTGCCATTCAAAACTTGTGTCATTGTAATGAATATGTCAGATATCTGAGTGTTGTTATAATGAGGTTTCACTGTATAACATGTCATTATAATGAATATGTCGGATATCTGAGTGTTGTTATAATGAGGTTTCACTGTATAACATGTCATTATAATGAATATGTCGGACATCTGAGTTTCATCATAATGAGGTTTCACTGTATTTTATAACATGTCATTTTACAGGGCACTGATAATGTCATTATGAAGAGGTTTCACTGAAATGATCAGAAATTGGGTGTCATCTGGCCAGAATTGTGAAAATGCACCTGAATCAATGCTTTTACCCTCACAGTTTGAGTGCATGAAAAAAATACAGTAAATGACTGTAAGGCCCAGTATAATTGATTTGAAAGAAGTTGTCCAAAAATGGATCAAAAGTTAGTTTACTCTTACAAAATTACTCAATGTTAATGAAGAATAACAAAGACAACGATATAAAATAATTAGCGATTTAGACAAAGCAAGTAGCCAAGAAGAGGCAACTCTTCTTGGAAAGCGGAAAAAAAAAATATATATAAAATAATTATTTGTTTGGCCGTGCAAAAACAACTGACTTTCCAAAGAACTTCATAATTGCAAAGAAAGACAAAACCGCCCTAAAAAAAAAAAAAAAGAAACTAAAAGTGAGGGTGGGAGGGCGGAAAAATTTACAGACAGATCGATCAACGAACCAACTGTCAGCTTGAACTACTGAATGCCGAATGAATCAGAGAAAGCCTACTATGTCATGCCGCAGGAAAATTAAAACAAAGGTAGAACGAGATCTCAAACAGAATTTCAGAAGGAAGAAAAAAACACCCTTTATCACTCATCTTGTAATTAACAATTTTGATGCAACAAAATATAAACATGAATGGAAAGCAAAACACACTGCAGGCCCCTGGCAACCTGGCTAAAGTGGTCTTTGATAGGAGGTGGTCCCTTGAAGACAGGTTTTGACAAGACATACTCCATACTTTGCTACAAGAGTACACAGGTCTCTGTCTTGTAAGAAACTATTCCAACAAGAGACCACCTGCATCAAAAGGCCACATTTTCAAGATATTGTATATTAAGTATTGAATGTTATTTTTATCTCTTGTGAGAGATTACCTGTCTTGAGAGACCACAATTGGGTCATCCCTGCAGGGTGGTCTACCCAACAAACTTTCACTGCACAAGTGACGATTAGGCTGGTCTCGCTGCAGTTGCAGCACGAATACCCACGCAACGCGAAAACCACCGATTTTATACTGTAGGACTTTTAATTTTGTTTTCACTATGTGAAAAGCTATAGTCACACCATTGGGAGACAATCCATGTTAAGAGAGACCAAAACTTCATTGATCAAAGCATTAGTGGTATCTTTTCAATGTTATCTGACCTTTATTGAAAGACCACTAATTTATGTGACCAGCATTGGACTACAGCCCTAGGGGTGGTCTTTCAAAGTAGGGACTATTAAAAAAAAAAAAAAAAAACAATACAGCAGGTGACCTGTCACCACAGGTAAATTTTACAAAGAAATAGACTCCTACATGTATGTCTGAACCTAGTGACCACAATAAGCAATGTGGCTGCTCACGGCAGTGGTTGCATACAGCAGGTACCACTGTAATACTAGATGCTTTTCTAATGAAAACTATATTGAAATTTATTTTAATTACACTTTAAGAATACCATAAAAAACTAGAACAGACTGATTTTCCAACAGAAAATCAAATGTCTCCCGGTGGAACACTTACATCTTTGAATAAGCTACAGCTGATAACAAATTACAAGTGACCAAGTTTGCTTGAAAATAACAATCCTATTTTAGCTCTCACCTAGATACATTTCTCTAGCAATATTCATCAAGTTCTTCAAGACTTATTGCAGAGAAACCAATTTCACATAAATGACCCTGTGACCTTGAAAACTAGGTCAAGGTCATCCAAATACAATCCCAACCTAGGTCTTGCCTAGATACATAATCCTATCAAGTTTCATCAAATTCCATCAAGTTCTTCAAAACTTATCGCACGGAAACCAATTTCACATAAGTGACCCTGTGACCTTGAGAATTCGCTCAAGGTCATCCAAATACAATCCCAACCTATGTCTTGCCAAGATACATAATCCTACAAAGTTTCATCAAATTCCATCATGTTCTTCATGACTTATCGAACGGAAACCAATTTCACATAAGTGACCCTGTGACCTTGAGAATTCGCTCAAGGTCATCCAAATACAATCCCCACCTAAGTCTTGCCAAGATACATAAACCTACCAAGTTTCATCAAATTCCATCATGTTCTTTATGACTTATCGATCAGAAACCAATTTCACATAAGTGACCCTGTGACCTTGAGAATTCGCTCAAGGTCATCCAAATACAATCCCAACCTATGTCTTGCCAAGATACATAATCCTACCAAGTTTCATCAAATGCCATCATGTTCTTCAAGACTTATGGAACGGAAACCAATTTCACATAAGTGACCCTGTGACCTTGAGAATTTGCTCAAGGTCATCCAAATACAATCCCAACCTACGTCTTGCCTAGTTACATACTCCTACCAAGTTTCATCAAATTCCATATTGTTCTTCAAGACTTATCGAACGGAAACCAATTTCACATAAGTGACCCTGTGACTTTGAGAATTCGTTCAAGGTCATCCAAATACAATCCCAACCTAGGTCTTGCCAAGATACATAATCCTACCATGTTTCATCAAATTCCATCAAGTTCTTCATGACTTATCGAACGGAAACCAATTTCACATAAGTGACCCTGTGACCTTTAAAATTAGATCAAGGTCACCCAAATACAATCCCAACCTAGGTCTTGCCAAGATACATAATCCTACCAAGTTTCATCAAATTCTGTCAAGTCCTTCAAGACTTATCGCACGGAAACCAAGTGTTGAAGAACCTGAACAACAACAACAACAAGAAGAAGAAGAAGCGGAAGAAACGGGCACTAAAACAATATGTCCCCCGGCTTCCACCAGGAGACATAATAAAGCAACCAGCAGTAAACTAACAAAACACTAGTCAGTTCCAGTCAGAGACCAGAAAAAAATAACACACAGCAAAGCCACACCAGTTTTAAGTCTTCATAGTTCTCATCAGTTGGAAACACTTGAAAGCACTACTGATTTTTCAGGGATTAATGTTACACAAAAAAAAAAACCCAGAGGACTGTGACAGTCCTGTGCTCAGGTGACCAGGGCTTCCCCTGGAAATTATATTTTTGTTGCCAAATTTATGTGTATAATACAATGTTTGGGACACTCCTATTTGTTAACCATTAGCCAACTGTAAAAAATTATAGCCAAAGTGGTATTTTCATAGCATTTTGCTACATTGGCGAGTGACAGGGGAAGGCCTGGGTGACCCTGCATGGACATGCTAAAGTGGTTCTGTGAACTTCAGAATGACATCAAAGTCATCTTTGTTTAAGATCATCATTACTGATGTAAACATGAACATATCCCTTTACCGATTCTTTCGACTTCTGGTAAGTTAAGTAGGCCCACCTAAATTGGAAAAGAGATCGGTACAATCCCAATTGACTTACATGGATATCAGTAGGAATGCATGCAGCAACCAAAAGGTACCAGAATTGAAAAAAAAATTGTTAAAAATCAGCAATTAAGAGTATCATCACCTAATGAACACATTTGTTTAACTACCCCCCCCCCTCCCATAGCTAGACTTGCACCAAGTGTCAGAACAATTTGAGTTACTGTATTGAAGAAGTCAAAAATACATATAGTAAAAACACCAAAAAATATATAAAAAGAAAACAAAAACAGAAAAAGAATGCAGTTTTGGAGGAGTCGAAAATTGCTTTAATACACAAAAAAATAATGAAAAAATAGATAAAAAATCGCAGGGCCACCTTTTGAATAAATTAAGGTCTGGAGGTGCCCAAAAGTGTCCCTGTACAATTTTGATGGGATTGGCTTGGCAATTTGGGAGAATTAGATTTTTTAGAGATTTGTTCAAAAAATAAAACAAATTATAAAAAATCTAAAAATCAGTGGAGCATGACCATTTGATCAAACTTATTAGAAATCTACATGTATACCCAAGATATATTCCCACCAAGTTTGGAATGAATCAGGCCAGTGATTTTAGAGAAGAACTCAAAAATGTAAAATGTGAACGGACAATGATAGAGGATGGAAGGACAACAGATTGACTGACAATAGTAAAAGCTGAGATGACACATAGTCACCTGAGCTAAAAAAAACTAAACCTTCAACTAAATCAATTAAAATTGAACTTTACTTTATTTTAAACTATATGCCACCTTAAATACAGATTACATCTAGTTATACATTCACATATCACGAGGCATGTTGAGATTTAACTGTTATAGGACCTTAATTTGGTCATCTACATAAGGCTTTGTCGTCCTGTCAAATCATTTCTAATAATCAGACAACTAAACTTCTTATCTTCCAAATCAAAATGTCCAAGCAAATTTTTTTTTTTTGGACAAGGTTGGACCTTTTCACCTTTTTCATCACAATATTGCAACCTACAAGCCATGGCAAAGTAGAACTCGAATGCGTGTGAACAAAAAGATTTTAATGTGTTATCCCTCGAGCCCGTAAGTGACTGAACACCCATGCTTCATTAAATTCTTTCCTCTGCTCAACCTTTTGTCTGTGGATATTGTCAATAGGGCTATGAAATCTCCTGCAGGACACTGGCATAGACGCATTGTTACACATCAAAAGTTGCCGCCGTAAAGTTTACAAATTTGCATAAAGCAAAGACTGAGTGAACCAAAAGCTGGTAGATGGCTTGCCAGATATGACTCCGTATTGTATGCAGTCATTTCAGACATTTTTTATGTGTAGGTTTCATCAGTCTCCATATTTCAATCTTGTAATAAGAAAAAAAATTAAATCTTTTTTAGAATTTCTAACCTTTAACATCATTCAATTTAAAATCACTTTAATTTTATTTTGAGAAAAAATCTGCAAAAATGGTACTTTGATTTAGCACAGTCAATGGATGAAAGAATCAATATCCAGTCAGCAATCCTGACCTTTGACCTCAGACTAATCTACAAAGAACCAATATTCAAGTGAAATGACGATCACTGGAAACAATATTACATTGGAGTTTTATGATTATCTTATAATTATTGATATCAATCATTAATTTCATTCTAATTTGCACAAAAAAATTGAAAGATTTCTCTTTCAAATGTGGAGAGTTTGCAGCAAGATAATAGCTGAATGTGAACATTGCATGTTCATTCAGTCCAATGTTGAATCAACATCATTTTTAATTTCTTTGTTTCATGTCGCACAAAAGGTCTTTCTCCGCCCCTCTTCCTTTGATCAGAGTGTGGTTTTGCCTCAGACAGGAGACGTGAAGAATTCTAAATCGCAACATTGATTTCACGAATATAAAAAAAAATATCCAATAATATGATCACAGCGTGGTAAATCCATCTAGATATTAAATAAGCAGTGTGAACTTGACTAGTTCTCCACAGTACATCACATGAAACACCATCTATCGTTAGTGCATCACGGCAACAGATCACGCACCTGAGTTCTCTCTCAAAAAAAAGCCCTCAACGTTGAATCTGTTCTCGTGGGATGAAGGGAGGAGGGAGAGGCTGGGAGAAAAACAAAAATTGAGACAATTTACTGACTACTTATCATTATCACGCTTGTCTCTGTGCTATTGTACTGAATAGGCAAAACATCCACCTTTTTCCAGATTTAATGCATGTCACTTTGGATCCCATTTCGATAAAAGGTTCGAGTCAATCAAATGGAACCTTCCTGTCACATGAAAAGGGCAGAACACATCTATGTCACTCTGAGGCACCTTACCTCCATTTCACATTTTTGCACGTTGATTTTGAATTAGTAGCAAACCGTTTACCATAGTATTGGGGATGGGGTGGGTGGGGTCGGGTGGGGGTGGGAGATGGAGGGGGCACTGACATTCAAGGTAAAGACTATATTATCCACAGTAAACAACTGCGAGGATAACATATATGTGTTGCAAAACCTTATATTTACTGTCTGTTGTGATTTGTGCATTTCTCCCCGAACTTAATCCAACTTTTATGTGCTGCATATTAACTGCAGACAGATTTAATGCCTTGACAATAATGAGGTGGCCAGTGCATTGCAGGGTTAGTCTGAGGTGATGTGGCAAAACAACTTTGTTTTTTGCTCATCAATAGGTGCCATCAAAACAAGTTGCGACAGTGCAGGTCACTCCCTTTCTATATTCTGCATCTGCCTGTGACTGTTGAGAAAATATTCTCTGAAACCTACAGCGTCGAGCACTGTCAAAATCACTTCTACAGAATATTAAGTTTTCTGCTTTAATCTTTATTTAGGTTTGAGTTACCTTGGCCATGTAGGTGTCACTGACTCACGTGGGCAGGCAAAATGGTGATATAATCAGCAATGTCAAATCATTTCTTAATATCATACCCTTTTTCTTGTGCTACATTGTCAACCCCTCAACAAGTTCACTGTCAGAACACTTAAGAATGTGGGGAATTTTTTGCTATCTGTAAGATACAAATCTTTTTTCTTAGCCAGTATGGGATAGCTCTCTGCCTGTATAAGGCTTGTGCTCTTTCGAGTAGCATTTGTGTTACAGTAAGCAGGTTCTGGTTACTCAGCCACGTGACGCTCTCACGCTTGTGGGACGTCAGGCTAAACCGGTCTGGATGGACAGTTTGATGGTAGTCCGAGCACGTGTCGTGACGTGGTCCATTCATGTCTGCGTATCATCGTTCAGCAACATTACCCCTTGATTTTTTAGCAGCAGTTTACCATGTCCCAACCACCACTGACAAGAACTGTTAATGATTCAAAGCCAGTCTGGCTGTTTCTCTTGTTAAGGGTCATCCGTTCACTGGCCTAGCCTGGTCTTTACTCATATCATTCCCTGCCAACATGAGATGACAACTTTCGCATATCAGATGATCCGTTTTAATTTATTTTATAAAAATTTTAATGTCACTGTTTATTTCAGTTAAATTTTATCATATACTTAGCTTGTTTTTTATCACAGCTTTACACAGTGTATCAGTTTTGAATGTTTGACTCAAAGGAATGTGAGTGTTACGCTGTTGCTTGGTTTCATTAAATGTTAAAACTAAGGCAATTTTTCCACGAAAATTAATGCCAGGTTTTAAGCCTTTCCCCTTGAATTAAGGGTTTCAAACCTTGAAATCCCCTTGAATTAAGACTAAGTCAACAGCTTTTCTTGTTATAAGTGCCCAACACATGCCAGGAAAGCTGTTGACCTGGGGCATGTGATTTTGATAGATCTCATGTACAATTCTCAATCCGATTGTTTTTCATTTCTGTTTGAAATTAGATGAAAACACTGCAGCAGACGACATTTGACCACCAGCCAGCTTTGGCCGGTTTAAGAGAGAAAGGGTTAACCTAAAGAACTTTTGAATGGTATGCAGTAAACACAGCATCCGGGGCCAAGTGAAAGTTGTGCATTGGTCTGCTTGCACTAACTGGTCAAGAACCAGACACTTGCTTCATTGAAACTTATAGTTTAACTCTTGTAGTGCCAACTTTGACGAAACTCAAACTACTTCAAACTGCCATGCTCTGAATTATAATAAGAATGATAGAAGCAGATTCTTTGTAAAACGCCCTTTCATTCAAGTACCAGCATGCCTATAGTTACACACAATATAATAGCCCAGGTCAACAGCTTTCCTCAGCACACTTTGGCCACAATGCCGCTAAAGCACGCCACGGAAAGCTGTTGACTCAGTCTAAAATGTGGCACTGAAAAGAGTTAAACTTAAGACGACAAAATGATCTGAAGGAGCATTGTAAATGAGATCTACCAGGGTCATACACCATGTCAACAACAGTCCTTGGCAGCAGTTCAGCACTGAGTCATCTGTAGTTTCTTGTATTATATGGAATTACAATTTGGAGCAGAGCAGATATCGTGTACACCTGCTGAGCAATTTCTTGCTACCGGATCGGTCAACAGTGACGCCCCGATGTTGTGCACTATTGGTCATATGGCAGGAAAATACACAGTCGAGTCCCTGTCTTGAGAGACCACACCAATGTCAGATCACCTGTCTTGAACGCCACCTCTTCAGGATACTTTGCTGGTACTTTTTGTCATTTATCTTATACTAAAGATCGCCTGTCTCTAGACCACAATTTGGTCATCCCTAAAGATGGTCTTTTAACTCATTCCATACCAGTCCCTGATATTTACGTATATTTACCCAGATTTAAGATGACAATTGCATATTTGAATTCTTCATGAAAAGAGCTTTCATTCAAGTACCAACATGTCTATAGTCTTAAGTCAGTGGTTTTGGCACTGCCTGGCAAGTCATGCTGCAGCTGCCACAAGAGCAGCTGCTGCATGACTTGCCAGGCAGTGCCAGAACCACTGACCAAGGCCTGTCACCATAGTATGGAATGAGTTAAGACAGATTTCACCATATTGGGCTCAAAACACTGTGGATTTATTTACTGTAAAATGTAGTTATTTTTCACGGTTTTTGCATTTCAGGCATTTCACTGAAATTTTAATTTCACTACAGTGGTCCCCCTCTTATAAGGCCACCCCAAATGCAGCCAAAAAGTGACCTTATAAGAGGGGTGGCCTCTCTTGAAGGGGACAATATGATGGACATACCATACTTTCTGCACAAGAATGCTGGCCTTTCAAGAGAGGTGGCCTCTGGTGAGAGGGGCCTTAGAAGAGGGGGGCCACTGTACTTAGAACATACATGTAATTCCTACCAAATCAATGTTAAAATACTATTTTTTCTGTATTTTTATTTTCACGGTTTTGTGCCATCAGCAAAACAAGCGCAAACAGAAATACAGCGAAATAAAAGGAATTTACAGTAGTTTCTCTGTGCCTTTATTTTCACTTAATTTGCTGACTGCATCAAACTGTGAAAATGAAAAAAAAAAAAAATCATAGGATTTTAACATAGATTTCAGGTCCAAAATAATGTTGAAGTCAGCACTTCAGTTAGATGGAGAAAATGAAAAAAGTGAAACTCACACCTGTAAAAAATGAGTATGTTTACAGTAGCCCAATGCAAGGAGCTTAACCATGCACAAATGAACAATGAAGACCAAGCTGCCTCTTCCCCAGGGCATGAGGGCACTGAAATTTTACTCGTAATCAAATGAAAACATGTATCAACTCTCGGAGCATTTGTTTTGCTTTAAAACTGAAAAAACACGCAAATGGTTCGTGACTTGTCTCTTCTGGTTATACCTATGCTTCTCATATTCTCTGATCTTCCACAGACTTGCTATTTTTCACTGACTTTTTTCCATATTTAACAGCTGATCAAGCCGATATGAAAATTGGAACAGACAAGCTCGAGTTCAAAGATGGAAAGTGAAATAACACCAGACAGTTCTTGAGTTTTTGGTTTCTATCATTATCTCCGCTAGGCTGTAGATCAACTGATCTGCCACTAATGATAACAGACCACAGTCACTTGTGAGGGAGCAATGCTAGCGTACAGCCAGTCACGCTGCCAGACAATTCAGGTTTACATGTCTGCTGTGCCCAGAGCTTTGTCTGTACATGACTGACAACTTGCTTTGGGAATCAACTAATCATTTGTTGTACTACAAAGGGAAATCAACAAGTTCATCTTAGATTTGCCATTAAACTCAATCCCTCATATCCTGTCGGCAAAGTCTCCGTCAATTGTGTTTTTTCTGTATTGCTCGCAGGCAAGTCCTGTTCCTTTGACACACTACCATCATTGGTTCTGCTAATCACAGAAAAATCACGTTCGTCTAATTAGTGAAACCTGTGTTGAAAGACCATCCCCAGACATGGTCAAATTGTGGTCTTTCAATTAACACAGGTGATCTTTAACATGAGTCGCCAAAAGATGAAATACTTCACAATAAAGAGTCAAATTATGGAAAACAACTTTCTTGTAGCATTCACCTTATATACATGTACTATGCATACAAATAATTTCATATAACAATCATCCTTCAAAAGAGATCAAACTGTTTGAGTAATGACCTTGGGTAATTAAGACTTTCTGCATGAATCTCGTTGGGAATTCAGAAAAATATATCATAGTAGCCCCTGCTTTCAGAAACTCACTAGTCTGTGCAAAACAGGCTTTTTCTAGTATGGTAAATCACTTTAATTTCACTGTACTCTTATTTTCACTTATTTTCCTGATGGCACAAAACCATGAAAATAAAAGCACAGTGAAATAGTATTTTAACATTGTTTGAATAGGAATCAAAATGGAATCAGAGATTGCCAGATCTATGCCCCCCCCCCCCATGCTACAGCTGTCAGTAATGACAGTAGTTATGCCTCTGTGACCTTGGGATTTGGGTCAAGGTGATCCATCTTCGACTTGTCTGTGACCTTATGTAGCATTAAAACCATGCACAATAAGAAAAGTCTATGTCAAAACCTTTTCAGGTTATCATGTGAAAAACAAATTCACTACAATGTCTCTGTGACCTTGGGATTTGGGTCAAGGTCACCCATCTGCATTTCCTCCAAGACCTTATGTACAACTATGATCACCTGCAATTTGAAAGGCCTATGTCAAAAACTTTTCAACTTATCATGTGAAAACCAAATTCACTGAAATGGCTCTGTGACCTTGGGAATTGGGTCAAGGTCACCCATCTTTAAACTCATCTCAGACCTTATGTAAGGCTGTAATCATCTGCAATTTGACACATCTATGGCAAAAAATTGTCAAGTATTCGTGTGAAAACCAAATTCACAAAAATAGCTATGTGACCTTCGGAATTGGGTCAAAGTCACCCATCTTCAAACTCTTTTGAGACCTTATTCAGGACTATAAGCAAATGTGTGTAACGTTTCATTAATCTACGTTACACAGTACAGGAATTACAGCCGGGACACAATTTCACAAGAATATATCACTGTGACCCAGATAATTTACCTAATAACCTACTTTTGGTACATGTCACACCCCTATGTCCAGATGCACCTGTGTGTAAAGTTTCATTAATCTAAGTTGAAGGACAAGCAAATAATAGCCCAGACACGAATATTAGAGACCCAAACACTTGACCCAGCAACCTATTCTTGTTCATGGCATACCTTAAGGTCAGATATATGTGTGTCTAAAGTTTCACAAAACTAAGTTAAATAGTAAAGGAATTATAACCTGGACATGATTTTATAAGGATATGTCACTGTGACCCAGATACTTTACCTAGTGACCTACTTTTGGTACATGACACACCCTTATGTGTAGATGCATCTGTGTGTCAAGTTTCATTAATCTAAGTTACATAGTAAAGCAATTATAGCCTGGACACAACTTCACAAGAATTAATATGTCACTGTGACCCAGATACTTGACCTAGCGGCATACTTTTGGTACATGACACCCCCTTATGTCCAGACGCACCTTTGTGTAAAGCTTCATTAATCTTAGTTGAAGGACAAGCGAATTATAGACCGGACATGAAATGGGGACAGACACACAAAAAAGGTGATTACTATATGCCCATCCTCCAGTGAGGGTGGAGCATTTTCGGCGAAAATTTTTCTATTAACTCATTCCATACCAGTCCCTAATTTTTCTGTTTATTAACCTAAGATTTAAGATGACAATTGCATATATATAAATTCTTCATGAAAAAAGGTTTCGTTCAAGTACTAATATGCCTATAGTCTTAAGGCAGTGCCAGAGCCACTGACCAAGGCCTGTGACCATAGTATGGAATGAGTTGACATGGAAATTCAGTAAAACTGATCAAGCACATAACGATCCATATCTGGGTTGTTGGAGGAGCTGAGCTGGATGGGGTTAAGATCACCTCTCCTATTACAAGCACGTTTAAGCTCCGTCTCTTCAGTTCACATACAGCAAGTGTCTGCACTGTTTCACTTTATAAACACACAATGTGTTGCCTGTCTTAATAAGTTGATCACAAAAACACAGGTGACAAAGATTATTCTACAGAAATCCAGCACATTTCATATTGTAGCAATTAAGACATGACCAGGTTTGCCGAATTAAGTTTTCAGTGCCACAGACAGAACAAATTGGAAAGATAAGCATTCACTGTGTGTCCGCATACAAATGAACCGAGTGCAGAAAACAGACCCCTCCCTTTGATGTGTCAGACTGTGCTAGATGCAGGACAAAGTTTAATTCCAATAAATGTAAAGTTAAACTTGCTTAGGATGGCAAAAGAGAGAACAGATGACCTACATGAATCTCCAAGGGCCACATTAGTTATTGAAGTTTTCTTGAAATTGTACACGTACTTTCAATGTGATGTATCTTAAGTGGCAGACTGCTCCATTGGGGAAAAAACACCTTGACCTATTTTAACTACCCAGACCTTCCTCTGAAAGATAACATAACTAGAACCACTTTTACTCTTCTTTTGAATATGCAGACCTTCCTACATGTAGGTTCTAGCTTAAGGAGTACTTTTAGACTGAAATAGGAGCTGAAAATGACAGACATAATAAGTCAAGTATAAACTTAACATAAGTCTACTGTATAAACATTTATATTCCTGGGCACAAAATTTCCCGAATACACTACAAATCAGAATTTCATGAGTTTTGTTTTCCCGATTTTATGCAGGCTAAGTACAATCCACATTCAATGTGGTACAATTTTCCCGAGTTTAATATTCCCAAACTGGGCTTCCTCGGGAAAATTTTTTGAATATTTATCCCTCGCCAAAAATTTATGTATATTCAGTATTTGCAAAGCTGCAAAAGTCAGAGGACTGGGGATTCAAGATTTGCTTCACATCTTTACAACAGAACAGACTTGCCAGTGCTGAAGCTTCAGAAATGACGAACAAGTTTACACAAATCATTTTTACTTTATTTGGCCAGAAAGGGGATAGTAGGCTGATTTTACTGGGGCATGGCCATTTCACCTTTATGCTATTTTTTTTTCTTTTCCTTTGAACCATGCAGAATTATCCTGCTACTGCAAAGAAGGAAACCATGTTCAAATACACTATCACATAACCCCGCACAGCCCCTGAAATAAAACAACTTTTCGTCCTGAGAAACATCTTTTTAACAAAGTTACAATCATGTAAAAGTGCAAGTCAAAAAGGTTAATACATGGAGATAAATGACAAAAAGTTTGACAAGCATGATGGTATGTGGACTGTTGTTATCATCCCCAGACCTGCAAAATTTAAATTAGAAAGCAACTGTCTCTTTGAATCTATTCTCTATCGTCCCATTTATATCATTAGTAAACAATATTGCTTCTAAATTTTCCCATCCATCATTTAAACTCAGTGCAGCATCACCTGTACGCAGTAACCTTCTATGCACGAGGCTTTTTAACCCGGGCCGTTTGGAATGAAGAAACTTTGTTGCTTGGCGTTTATATTTGCTAAGAATTCCTGTGGTCAATTGTGCCAAAAGTGCCTCGATTTTGGTTCCCCATTGTTGTGGGAAAGTTATGGAATGGACCCTCATGTCTGGCAGATACGAAACTCTTTTTAACAATATTTTCAGTTGTCAAATACCACCACCAAAAAAACAAACAAACAAACAAACAAAAAACAAAAAGTTGACCTGACACATTTCAGCAATATAGACTTTAAGGGTTAACACATTGACAAAAGAAGACACAAGTAACAGTCACTGTCAAACCTGTCTCAAAAGACCACCCTACAGATGACAAAATAGTGGTCTCTCAAGAGGGGGGTTCTCTAACAGGTGAAATTAAAAGTACCAAGGAAAACACGCTGAACATTTTGTTCTTCAAGGTGTGAGGTCTGTCGTTGGAATGGTTTGTCAAGTGAAGTGCCACTGTACAAAGAACGGACAAAACTTAATGCATCACCAGACGCCGCTCTGCATCCATAATACTGGCAATGAAATAATTCAAGTCACCCAGGGGCCAGAGGTCAGGAGCAGGTGATCCCCGCTGTCATATCTGGCCTTCTTTTCCTCATAAAAATCCCTCTCCAACCATCTGGACACCCTCAGCCGAGGCCTGGGGGTCATTAACTCTTTGCGTTTTTTTGTTGTTTTTTTTTTGCGTATATCGAAAATATCAAGATGAACCATGAGGGAAACTTTGAGGAATATTTTGTGGAAGGCATACATGATGATGCCTGTTATAGTTAATTCTTGCTGGGCACAACTGTGTTATCAAGGCTATGGTATCAATAGGGTGGTTAATACTAAGTACACACCGTAAAGAACTAAGTTTGTGGGACAAGGGTTCATTGTGCAGGTATTACAGCAATTTATACCCATTGTCAGGCAATTAACCCTTAAAGTGCCAAATTTTTGGACTGAGTCAACAGCTTTTCTCACAGCACATTGGGTGCATTTCGCCCAATGCACACCGAGAAAAGCTGTTGACCTGGAGTGTTCTCTCTGGAACTATAGCCATACCGGTACTTGAATGAAATTAAGGTCTTTTTAAATATGAGGAATACAAATGTGGGATCCTTATGATAACTCAGACGAGTTTGACTCAAGTAGATCGACTTTCGATGTGATTGGCACTGAAAGAGTTAAGATAAACCTAAAATTCTGCTGATCAATAGGACAGGAAAACCAGTATAACACACACTGGTATGACAGGTGATACTTCTTTGTCATTTACATGTACACGTGATGCTCCTTTGTAATTTACATGAACTCACGGAAGAGATGTCTCTCCATGTCAGTGTGACGCAACTCCCATTACCAAGGACTCATTACATAGGGGTATATAAACAATAGCAATGGCCGTTGGTGCATAGCCCTTCTCGAGCTATAGACACGGGCCAACGCGTCGAACTGCTCTAACCAAAAACTACCGAAAAAAAAAAATTTCAGAGAGGCCCAGAGCCACCAAGCACTTGTCTGGTTTGTTAATTTACATGTACAATGCGAAACGGTAAAACTGGCTACAAAGTCTTCAG
>CAXHWN010001587.1:0-24000 GCA_964020975.1 Hermodice carunculata | reverse complement strand
TACTATGTGATATCTTAACCACTGTTATGATGTAAAGGTTTAATGTTCAGGACGGATAACGATAAACAAGTTACTGTAAATTCAGTGGTTTTTCAATGAAGGGACAACTGCCCCCTAAAGGCCCCTTCACATGGTCTCACATTTCAGCTATTGTTCCCATTCCCATGAAATGATAAATATACTTTGTTAATCTTAAGAAATCTTCCATCGTAGGAGCACATTTTTCTGGCACCTGGTTAGTTTCTCAAGACATGAGGAGCTGGGCCATTCATTTAACCCTTTTCCCCTTGAAATAAGACCGGGTCAATAGCTTTCCTTGGCCCAGGTTGGGCACGAAGTGGCCAACCGAGGGCAAGGAAAGCTGTTGACCTGAGTCATCTGATCCTGATAGGCCTCGTCTACAATTCTCAGTCAAAAGTTCTGTTTTTCATTGCTATTGAAATTAGTTGACGCCAGTGAAGCAGAGAACATTAATTGATCACCAGTCAGTTTAGGGGCAAAGAGTTAAGCAGGTGCCTGGTGAGAGGACATACAGGTAAACACAACATTTTCATTTTTATCTTTATTGTATTTTTGTTTTCAGAATTAGACCCACCTAACAGCAATTTGCCTGATCCAGTGGTGACTGCTAGTTCAATGTGCCCTAACTGCAAGCAAAAACAGGTTTTATACTGCAGGTGGTCTTAATATAGAGGTGTATTTGACACAGAAATACAATAAAGGTCTTCAAAAAGTGGTCTTATATTAGGTGGATTTTGCAGCATGCAGGTACCACATACATGTATTGTATGTTTTTATTATGTTTTGTGACCATGGAACAGCCGAGTCTCGAACCAGCAACCTTCAGCACCAATCACCTAGCTGAAAATGGGAAATGCACATACATGTACCCTAAAGGCCCCTTCACAACGAAAACGAAGTTTATGGCCATTAATGGTACCCAGCAGGATCGTCTTCCCTTCTCTATAGGTACGGGTACAGATGTTCTCCGGGTAGAACACTGTGATAAATACGTGTATTTGGGCAGTATATTCACTTGCGACGGAAGCACAGTTACGGCAGTGTCAGAACATGCTAAAGCTGTAAGAAAGCATCTATTGAAGCTTATATCATTTTTCAGTAGAAATACGGACATGCCGTTCACGGTAAAGAAGAAGGTCTTAGATGCCGCTTTTATAGCTGCAATTTTGTACGCATGCGAAAGTTGGCTTAACGTGGGGTTGAAGAAGATGGAGTGTATATATATGAGTGCCTTAAAGGCTTTATTAGGGGTTCGTGCATCCACGACGAATGATCTGTGCCTTGTAGAATTGGGATATCCCATGTTGACTGACCTTGTCAAGTACAGACAGAAGACGTTCTTCCAGAAAATAATTAATGAGAGGAAAAATATGCAGGACGACCCTCTTATGCTTGCCATCAGACTAACTAGATCAGAGGTAACCAGTACTGGATCATACATTAATTCATTGTTGGGGTTGGATGACGTTTTATTAAACGGTGTCTCAAAGGTAAAAGACCGAGTTAGGCAGTCTGAGCGGTCAAAGTACATGGTGTACAAAGAAATGAACCCATCTTTAGAAGTACATGAAGTGTATGGTAAAGAGATTGAAGCGCATATACCGGAATACATGCGAGTGTCATTCTCGCGCCTTCGTCTGTCGGCGCATAGACTGAAGATAGAAACTGGAAGGTGGTCCCGCTTACCTCGGGATCAAAGATTATGCCCGTGTGGACAGGTGCAAGACGAGGCACACGCCCTTCAGTGGTGCCCTCTAGTACAAAGTATAAGGGACACTCATGGACACACTTCTATGGTATACCCTCGGTGTGTTATTCAGGCGCAGCAAGTAAGAGACTTCAGGGTGATCCATGAGATTTTGTTAAAACTTACTTAAATTGTTACTATTAATCGTTATTGTTTATAGACTATATATAATGTGTATTATTTGCCTTATGTATGCTTTGGACCTTTAAAGTCAATAAATTCTACTACTACTACTACTACTACCAACTATGTACAGCAAAACCTGTGTTAAGTGGGTGCCCTTGGGACCAGGCAAAAGTGCCCACTTAACACAGGTGCCCACTTAGCGCAGGTCCATTAACATGGGAAGTATAGGGAACTGGGCCAGGTTAAAACAGAGGTGCCCACCCGGACAGGTATTATTGTATATCCTTGTTATGTTCTTGTAATTCAGGGTTGCCCACCTTGTCAAATTACCCATGTGTCCTGAATCCTAATCACAATCCTCTGGGTTTTTTTATGCAAAAAATCAATTAAAACAAGATTTTAGGCTACCATTACATTAAGTGTTTGCGAAACACATTGGTCAGGTTACTTTGTCATGTGCAAAATACATATTAAAATCACATACAGATGGCCGAAATATGTATATTTCAACATTTATACATGTGTGCGAACAACCCCCACCCAACCCCCCAAAACGTGTGCATGCCAAAAACCTCGTGTTGTTACAACCCTGTGTATTTCACCCTCTAAACGTGGAACATCACTAAACAACAAAAATTTGCTGTTGCAGAAAACAAAAACAAAAAGCAAAAAATTTATTCCTACAAGACTTCTAATCGATCGTGTCTTTCTCTTTCCTCCTTTAATGATTTATACTTGCAGCAAACAGATGCACAAGCACACAGGTATGGCCTGATATCACAGACCTACGTTTTACTGTGTGGCATCTTTTCAGCTCTGCTATGAGTTTCAACTTGCGCTGTCCAAGCATCTTCATCTTGCCCCTGGGCAATTGAAAATCACAAAACATTATGCAAGTGCTAAATTCAACCCCTGCTCCGTGCATTTTGAGGTACGACCTATCTTTTCACTACGTACAACTTTCTGTGCCAGAAACGGTGGTCTACCATGGCAGGTCTGCAGCAATAACTGCTTCATCCTCCTGACTTCCTTTCAACACTTGGAACAAGAAACATGTATTTTTTTATGTTTTTTTCCCCCTTAGTGACCGAGAGAAGTGGCTAGAAGAGTGACCTTCCTTATCAGATTAACTCATTCCATACTATGGTGACAAGCCTTTGTCAGTGGTTCTGGCACTGCCTGGCAGTGCCAGAACCACTGACTTAAGACTATAGGCATGTTGGTACTTGAATGAAAGCTCTTTTCATGAAGAATTTAAATATGCAATTGTTGGCTTAGATCTAGGTAAATGTACAAAAAAATCAGGGACTGGTATGGAATGAGTTAAGCTAGCATACCTGAACACAAGAGAATAGAGCAAAGATGTGATATCTACATCCGAGTTCACAGGCTTAGAGCTACTTGAGATAGGACTTGTACAGCATTAAAACATGCTGAAACCACCAGTCTTTGCAAATTAATTGCCTTGTTGCTTGGTTTGTATTTTTTACAGGTACTTGCTTTTTTTTTTGTTTTTTTTTGTTAAGAAATCTCAACTTTTAAGCTGATTTAGTGTTACACCGTTGTAACGTATTTCCTTTGGAACAACTTTGTTCCTTTTCATGCCATTGCTAATTATTCTGTGTACCTCAATAACAAATGTCAACTTGCACGTACAGTCCAATTTCACATCCTTTCAAGATGTGATAAAATGAACGTCTTTGACACATCGTTTGCTTTATGTACTCTAGTGTCTTTGGATGAGGGCGCACACCATGCAAGCTCTAACACAGATTTGTTTCCCCCACGAGAAGCCATGCCATTTCCATGGAAACAAACAAACCAATGACTTAAGCCTGCAGCGAAACTACCATAATCCTGTACAAAGTTGACAGGGAGCCAATCTGAGTTATCCCACTGTCTATCATACGAACAAGTCAATACAAAAGTCACTAATTCGGCCATGGTGGCAACTTGCAGACAGCATGGACAGTGATGCCTCACAAAGACATTTATAAAAGAGATTTCATTGCAGACCGCCAGGCCTGGCAAAGACATCGCAGTTGTCTTCTTTGAGAGGGAGGGGCTGATGAGACAGTCATCAGAATGTAATGGAAATAGGGTTATGGAAATCCCATTACAGCCTGTTTTCTCAATCCTATTTTAGGAGCAATTATGCTGGGGCTTTGTCACTTGACAAATGCCGCCTGTGAAAACGGTGAACTTCACAACAGATCTCCGAGCAGAGAAACATTTAGCTATGACACCATGAGCCATCACCGTCTAAATACCTCAATATCCTCTCGCAGAAATAAAGCTGGAAGCAAAAATGTCGTTCAGATCTAGTTGTTCCATTTCAACTGTCACCAGAGCAATTATAAGACCATAATGAGGTTTAATAGTGCTGGATCAATTATTAGGTAATGACTCATCACGGCCTGCCAATTTCAACACTCCCAGACACCCAATGATGTGTCTGCCTTGATGTCACTTACACTGGAAGTAAACTTTCATCCTGTTAAGTTGTTTGCGTCTGTGCGGTCACGCAATCGTCAGTGATGTGGTCACCTACATGCGTAAAGGCATCCACTGGCCAGGTTGTGGAAGTTTCACTTAATGTAAACTGAACAGAAATGGTTTTTTTTTCCCAATCGACATGTTGCCTGGGGGCAGTGCCACTGGGAGGCCATTATTTTTTTTTAATCCCAATTTTATTTATTTTGTTAATTTGACATGGTAGTAAACCATACTTACCACAAAGTTTCTTTTAGCACAGGTCAAACTAAGACTGAAAATTTGTTTTCAAGCTGACAAATTTAAAGTTTGAGCAAAATTCTAAAAATTGAAAACATTATCATGCAAAGCACATAATATCCCTCAGCCAGCATGGTTTCCTATGTTCAGTGACCTAAGTTAGACCTTTGAAGGACGCTGAAGGTAAAATTTAAGAACATCTTTTCTAATTTTCAATTTTTCCACTCATTCAGACATCGGTATAGTATTTATAAACTTATCATTTGCATTTAAAGAAAACAAAATTTGATCCTTAACAGTGTAAAGTGCAGCCAGTTGAACCATGATATGCACAAAATTGGTACAGCAAATTCTCCTGCTTGCCCCTGTGGTGCCCAGGTCGAAAAATTTGTTTCATTACTTCTTTGCGTGTATCAAATTCATGATTGACTGGAGTTTATTGCATCCAAAAATCATACTGTTGGCCCCTTTCACACTACTAACTGTTATGTTTGGAAATCCCAAGTGTAGTAAGGCGGTAAACCAAATTATTTTTGACAGTACCCACACATATATTTTAAACACTGGCAGATTCAAGTAAGACCCGTGCACTTTCCACCCAGATTGGTGCACAAGCTTTGCTTGTGATGGGGGTGGGTCACGTATGGGCCAGAACAAAACAGCTGTCCGCCTGCAGTACTTGGTGTGTACAGAGTTGACTGGCCATGTCAGATCCGATATAATGATAATGCATGCTTTTTGCAATTGTAATGTCCTATCTCTTTGTCAATGTAGTGTCAATGTAGTGTTAATGTAGTGTCAATGTAGTGTCCTGTGAACATTCTTTACCTTTTGTGCAGTATTTGTATTGTTCTTTTATTTCTTTTTTTTTTTTTTTTTTTACGAAAGGGATTTATATAGGCGAAGCCTGTTTCCCAATCTTTTTGTCTGAATAAAATATGTTTAAAACAAAATATAAAGTGATTGTCAAATACACACTGCCCAAAGTTTTAAATTTGATGTTCAAACAGAAGAGACAGCAGGATGGGTGGATGGCAAAGGTATCAGCAGTACCCCTTCGGTGATAGGGCCGAGAGGTAAAAAAATTGTAAAGCATAATCAATGCAAGCATTTCTTTTTCACTGAACCACCAGGTGTTATTTTTAAAGTAAAATTTATCTTTTATTGATCACGAAAAAAAAGGGGGGGGGAGGGGGTTGGTTGGTTTAGAATTTGAGAGAAAAAAATTGTTACCATTTCAAAATTTCCTATGTCTTTGGTTTAAACATATTTTATTGCAAAAAAGCAATTGGCCCACAGGCTCACTAGCCTATATATGAAGGCCTCCTGTGTCTTTCACCAGTGGTGAAAGTATAACATATCATAGGAGAACTTACTGGATTTTAAAGTTTGAAACAATAAATTGTAGACTTGCCAGGCAATGCAAAGCAGCTTGTATTACATTTCAAACCACACAGGGATATGAATGAAAAGATCTTTTTAATGGGATATATGAATAAACAAGATCAAGTACATTGTATTGCAAAGCAATACAAAGTCCCTAACTAGAAAATAGATGAGAAAATTCTACACACTCACCGCATCGTTAAGTTATTGCTATGAGAACAGACATGGATGGACTCTTGTGCCATAGACACGATAGAGTCAAAGATCTGGGTCAAGGTCAAAGTCACTGTACAGCAATTTTGGTGCACACCACAAACCTATCCTAAGAGGTGTCCACACCAAATTAACTATAGGCAGCTGCAGGTTTTACTGAAGAGAAAATATGGCACAGACAATTAATTTAGAATTTTGTGGGGTCAAAGGTCAGTCAAGGTTGTGGTGAACCAATTTTGATGTGTGAGACACTTCTATGCTATGAAGGGCCTACACACCAAAGTTGGCCAGCTTTACATATTATGGGTATAATAAATATTGCCCAGATAACCTAAAACTTTATGGGAGTCAAAGGTCAACGTCAAGGTGACAGTAACCCAATTTTGGGGTGCCACTCACTGCTATCCAAGAAAGTGTTCACACAACAAATTTGGTACCTGCGTGTATTACAGTACATGTATCGGACATTTGATTCAGACAAGCTAGAAACTTGAGGGGGGGCCGAAGGTCAAGGTCAAGGTCTGGGTGACCCAGTCACAGTGATAAATACTAAACCCCATAATTCCAGGCAAACATGTACAGGATATACAGAAATTGCATGGAAAGAGTTAATAATATGCTATAGGGTTAAACAAGGATGCACAACATTAGAGGAAATTGATCCAGTCTGATGTGGCCCTGTAAGGGGAGATATCAATCAACAATCTCATACCGGGTAGACACAGAGGGAAACCATGCAGGCATCAGATTCACATCAGATAATGCGGTGTCACCTGTGAGACAAAAACAATGTCTTTTTTTTCACTTGCTTTTAGTGTTCAAGAACAATCAAGAATGGTTTTTGAAAAAAAATCAATTTTCCATTGAATGTAGAACCATAAAATGGTATTAGTTTACACAATTGACAATAAAATATATATGTAAAAACAAAGAGAATGAAGTTAAATGAACCTTGCATTTGAGAAATTACAATCGTTGGTGGATTCTGCTGCATGTAGATCAATTGTCCCCAAGCTTCTGAACCTAAAACATTGAAGCAACGGAACTGCCTTCTTAATTCTCAATTGATGCTCCATGGAGACAAAGGACTTGTATTTAAGCATAAAAATGGATTTGCATTACAGTTTTACAACACTGCGTCAGTTTTCCCGATGAAATCAACCTCATTTCAAGACAACAACAGCCATTCATGATTACCCTGTCATTTTTCTGTCATATTTTCAGTTAAATAGACAGCGACCCTTCAAAACCTGTCAAATATAATGCGGCACTAAAACCGTCCACAACAAACACAAAACACCGCTCAGTTACCACATTTGAGTCTATTGTCATTTTCTCACTCTTTTGGTAGATTACTTTCCGAACTCATTGAGGCTTCTGAAGTTGGCACATTTCTCCCCTTCCTGACCCAGGAAACGATCAGAAACAATTATGACACATAGACTCCACAAATTATCTCACTAATTAAGGTGCTGTAGTCATTATTTTGACGAATGACATGCACACCATTTATGTATTTCTAATGGGGTTTCCTAAATATGATTTATTACCAACCCGTAAGTTCGCAGCAAAGGTGTCCTGTTGATGTTACCAAGCAACAGTCGAAATATGAAATTTGATTTCACTTCTTGGGTTGTCTTTAGGGTAAAGAAATGTAAACAGTGCAAACACGAGGCCCTTCTTGCCTATCGATAATTAACTCTTTCTATACCAACTTCGGAAAGATTAGAATGTGCTCTGAATTCATAGAATGACGCCCAATTCGTACTCTTTGTGAAGTGATCTTTCATTCAGCTACCAGCAAGCCTACACTTGCACAGACATTGAGAATTGTCCAGGTCAACAGCTTTCCTCGGGGAACTTTGAACACCAAAAAAGCGTACCAAGGAAAACCGCTGACCTGACCAAAAACTTGGCACGGAAAGAGTTAACCTAGATTTGCATGCATTAAAAGAGGATTTGTGCCTTGCTATGATGTCTAAATGGTCGCCTTTGATGTGGGTCTCCTCTTTCTCATTAACAGGCTGACTAATTAGACACAGTTAACTCATTCCACCCTGATGACGCTTTTTCCCGCTAATATCTAAATGTCGTCTGCTAATTGTATTTTACTAATTTAGGGATTATTTTTCAATATTTTGGATGAAACTTGCATGGAAGATCATTCCAAATTATATGCCCATGGTCAACAGCTTTCCTTGGCGCGCTCTGGGCGCATTGCGCCCAGAGCGCGCCAAGGAAAGCTGTTGACTCAGTCTTCTATCAGGGTGGAATGAGTTAAGTCATTAAATGTTAATACCAGCCATTACAGGACGCCATGCTTCAGAGTCTGTTCAAAAAAGATAGCCCTGTCACTAAACTACAGGAAGACCTCTTATTTAAGACTGCCTACTGCTTGGGAAGACTGCCCTCCTGGTGCAGGTGGTCTTAAAATACAGGTACATTTATCACGGAAATAGACCGTTGCGTAATGAGACAGCAGTTGAAAAAAGATATGTGGTCTTTCATAACAGGTGGTCTTGAGACAAAGAACATCTGTATTCTTGAATAAACAATAAAGTATCCATGTTTGTTGTTTTTTTGTAGCTATTTATTTAGTTTATTTATTTGTTTATTTATTTAATTACTTACTTGTTTATTTATTTATTTTCTTTTATCTATCTTTTTTAAAATGTCGTCATTATCATCATCATCATCATCATCATCATCATCATCATCATCATCATCATTATCATTTGTGAGATGCATTCAAGTCCTGACCAACTGGAGTCACACACTCAAAATGAACTAGAAGTAGAGGTTCAAAATAATGTTGATAAATAAATGCGAGAACAAGGATCCTAATGTCCAATGGGACCCCACTGCTGAAACACTAAAAATACAACTCATGCTCAGTTATATTATTGCTGGACATGTTCAGGTCCACTTTTATATGTCTGTCACAGCAGATAATTTGTGAATGTGCCAATACAGGGAAACCTGTCATCAAAGACCACCCACACAGGTCAGCGCATTCTGGTCTTTCATTGCAGGTACATGACAAGCATGAAAAGTATTTCCCAAAGTACATGAAAATTTGGTCGATGATGAAGATGATGACTACGACGATAACAATTTATAAAAGTACTGATGCCAGGAAGAAATCTTCTCTTGGTCATACAGCCAGATGATAATAACTTTTCAATGATGCACTCAGATACACACTCATCAAACAGACGAGCAAATTTACTTCTCTCGTCCAAAAGCTATAAAATACATGATAGTTTTGCAGGTACTGATTGGTGTGACAAGCATCCTGGTTTATCTCCTTGTACAGCTGCACTTTGTCATTACCCCTGTCCTTATGACAGCGCGGGGCATTGTGAAGGTAAACTGGTAACACTGACCATTTATGATGCTAGGAAAGCTGATTATATGGCAATGGCAGCCCGGATTCTACCATCAAGTTAGAACGAGGCCATTACTCATGGCACTAAGGAGTGTTTGTTGCAAACACTTTAGCATAAATTCCTCATATATTCTCCTTGTAACCTGCAATTCTTGACAACCAAAGCCATAAATATGTCACCCCTGCTCATTATTTCCCAAGCCTATTACAGCATTTGTAACCTTGCGTACCGACTTTGGTTGCCTGCTCCATGACTTTCGTCAACTCCATCACCACTGTTCTCCCTAAGTGTCTTGTGCCTATACATAACATTGGTCCACTGACAAAATGCTCTTGTGGACAGCTCACTGGGGACTAGTGGCTGTTGCTGAAACTTCGCCAGAAACACATATAGTAAGCTGATATGACATTAAATGAAGAATATGGGAAATTACCTAAGAACTTGTACTGTACTGGCTCTATTCTGTTGCACCTCAGAGCTCATGTGAAAAATGACTGATGTGGTCTGAGGGAGTACTTATATATATATATATATATATATATATATATATATATATATATATATATATATATATATATATATATATATACACACACACATACATATATACAGAAATACCTCCCTATACCGAACATCCTTGGGACTGGAAAAAAGTGTTCGGTATAGTGAGGTGTTCGGTATGGGGAGGTTTGCATACATTGGAAGTATATATTTGGGACCGAGAAATGGTGTTCAGTATAGAGAGGTGTTCAGTATAGAGAGTGTTCAGTATACGGAGGTGTTCAGTTAGAGGTTTTACTGTCCATATATATATATATATATATATATATATATATATATATATATATATATATATATATATATATATATATATATATATACATACATACATACATACATACATGTGTATATATGTGTATATATATATATATATACACACACACATACATACATGTATGTATATATATTATGTTAATATGCAACCATCTGTCCTTCAATGTTTCCATCCATCTATACATCCATCCATTCATTATTCAATAGGAAAGGTCAGAATTAGCCCGAATGTGTGTATTCACCCCCAATACACAACTGAATACTCAAACATTGGGAGGGCTAGAGCTGTGTATTAACATTAGTTTGTATATTAAAGCAACCTTAGATAAACTAGTCACTTGTGAAGCGGTGGTTATATGATATTTGTGAGGTGAAGCGGTGGTTATATGATATTTGTGAGGTGAAGCGGTGGTTATATGATATTTGTGAGGTATTGAGTTATGCATCTAGATTTACTGTCTGAAATTTTGTGTCTCTATGTGCAGTAGTTTTCAAGTTATTAAGTTGCAAATTACAATGTAAAGCAATGGGAATACACAACCCTAACCCTCCAGTGACTGCAGTGCCCTCTTTTAGGCAGTTCTTGAACCTTCTGTTCTGGCCCTTGCCTATTGCAGTTCGGTTTGATTTCTGCGTGGTTCCTGACTTTGACATTACAGCATGTGAGTAGCTGCAATCATCTTCAGGAATGAATAAGACGCAATTCTAAGTTTGCTAAATAAATTAAGGACAGTTAAACACACATTGTAAGATAACAGTCAGAACGACCTTAAGACCTCCCTCAGCCAAGGTAAAAATATGAAGTCCACTGGTGACTTGAAAATAGGTTAACGTCACTGAATGTTAAACCTGTCCAAGCTTACAACAAGATGCTTTTACACAACATGTTTCATGACAGTAGCTCAATTTCTTCAAAAGTTATTGCACCCACAAGGGTAAAAATATGACCCCTGGTGACCTTGAAACAGACACTCGCAGAGATATGATGATGAAAAAACTTGTCAGCCAATAATGTGGAGGGGGCAAAAATGTTGGGACTCTACTAAAACACTTTGTTAAAAGTCTGACTAAACCAGGTTCGTTCAACAGATCCTGCCTTAAGACTTTTGCCGATTTCACTTTGGAATTTAAGTAAAAACTGACTATTCAAAGTGTTTCAAGTGATGTATGTAGGCCTATGTATGCTGTCAGACCAACATGACTTATATTCAGTCTATCCCTGTTGCACTGCATGCCCATTATGAGGTACACACATGCGCCAATAGTATGACCCCTAGAATGGCCCATCTGTATCTCATCATAGGGTGATGCTGTATGGCTTGCCATGCAGGCAATGAAACCTTTGATATTTAACAATAAGCATCCTAAATTCAGTGGAGAATGCACACGCAATTTTACTCTCATTTTTATTATATTTAGTCTTTTTTTTTAAAGAATCTCGGGGTTGCAATTATCTGTGAATGGTTCCCTATTCTGAAATGATCGTAACTCTGAATAGGTTTGATTCTTTTTTCTAATGAATGGTGTGTAAGTCACCATCAAAATCATTTGACTACTCCATGTAAATTTCTTTAATTTTGCTGTATAAATGTCTCATTGGTTATTTTGCTGACAGTGCAAAACTATGAAAACAAGAGCACACTCAAACAGTGTTCCAAGTACAGTAAAACCTCTCTAACTGAACACCTCCGTATACCAAACACCTCTCTATACTGAACACCATTTCTCGGTCCCCAATATACACTTCCAATGCAAGCAAACCTCCCTATACCGAACACCTCCTTATACCGAACACTTTTTCCCGGTCCCAAGGGTGTTTGGTATAGGGAGGTTTTACTGTACAGATTTAACCTTTCCCCTTTGAGTTAAGCCTAAGTCAACAGCTTTCCTTGGTAGGGGTTGGGCACTGAGTGGCTAACCCATGCCAAGGAAAGCTCTTCACCAGGGCCCTGTGATCTTGATAGGTCTCATCTACAATTCTCTGTCAAATTGTTTTTCATTACTGTTGAAATTAGTTGAAACACTGAAGCGGGTGACATTTGGTCACCAGCCAGTTTTGGCCAGTTTAAGGGGGAAAGAGTGGAATAATTTATCTATCTCTAAAATAGTGAAATTTAAACGCCAATTAGGCCAAACAAAAAAATTCCCCATGTTTCCCATTACACGCATAAAAAATTCCAGGTTGGTAGGCACACATTTCTTTTCCCACCCATTTCATTGGTTTTTACAGAAATTTCATTATTTATTTGTATTTGTGTGTAAAACTAGACAAAACTGTCCAAAATTTAAATTTTCCTTTGCTACCTCCATAAAAAAAATGAGGTAGGAGGTTTTTTGGCAGGTAGGTGTGGTAACAGGAAACATTATTATTATTATTATTATTATTATTATTATTATTATTATTATTATTATTATTATTATTATTATTATTATTATTATTACTATGCCTTAATTGCCTGGCATCCAAAAACTGTGATCACATGAAAATAAGTACATTACGTACCTTTACAGCTAGCAGTAGGCTTCATGGCCTGATATATTATCTGCTGCTTCCAAGGCAGACAACTTGTGCATTGTATGTATGTTCTATGTTGCTTTTTTACATTTCACATTGTCTTCCCAGTTTCTGCAAGGTCTTTTTTATTGAGTAAACAGAAACAAAACTGCAATGGAAGCCTTCTCTTCAATGATGTGCCAGTTAGGAAGTACAATGTAGATCATTAGCAACTAGTCCAGCAGCAGTCAAAATATATGTATTGCACATTGCTTTAATTTTGCTGTATTCTTATTTTTGCAATAATTTCACTTGTGGCACAAAACTGTGAAAATATAAACACAGTGAAACAGTATTAAATGAATTATGCCCAAAACTGGGAAGTTATAGACGACAGCAAAGTGTAAAAAATACAAAAACCATGAAAATTTAAACGTGCAAAATAAAATAAAGCAACTTACGGAAACAGAGAAACACGTCTTAAGAGACCCAACCCCCTGCATTATAAGCCCACTCTTCGAAGTACACTAGCTGGTACTGTCTGTGTAATTTATACCCTTCATGAGAGAACACAGCTCAGAACACCATACACACTCTATGGTAACACTGTAATTTGTCCTCCTTGGTGGTGTTTTTGGTGACAGGTTTTGCTGTCTTTGCAAATTAGCTGTGGGACCGATGGATAGCCTCTTTTTCTTCTGGAAATATCAGCGTGCTGACCAGATCTTGAATGAAAGTTTTTTATGAGATCTTTATATGTGGGGCATATAGCACATGTGTTTATATTTACATTTGTTATTTTTGTTAGCATTGAAAGAATAGGAACGGTAGTGTAGTTCATGAGGCAATGGTTACACTAGAGCATCTCGTGCAACCAACGTGCTGCGCAATAATATCCTCTTAACACACTTTGTCATTATTTAAGCTTCCGCCGAAAGTACTGCCGAAGCGTTTGATTCATAGGCCTAAGCATAATGGGAAGACGGTATCAGATGATCAAGAATTGCATATCTACTCGTCAAAACTTGCCTAAATGTTTTCTTTTACCGGTTTTGCAAGTTTTATTGAAATAAAGTTGTTGTGTTATTCGGAACTATTTTTTTACTAGTTTTGTGTTCCAGGAGTTGCCTTGACAACTGATGGCTGACGTAGTAGCCTCGCCTACTTGGCTCCTCCCACTAGTAAACAAAAAGGCGATTCTTTGTAAATTAACAAGCTAAAAACAATTTTAAATCAACTATCAATGATAATACTTGCTCTTATGTCAATAGAAATTGATGTTAAATGTAAATATAAGAATTAAACTTCCTCTCTAGTATAATTACGGGCGCATGGTTGCAGTTTGTGTGACAGGCATTTCTTTGATGACGCGCTACCGCGCGTCATCAGAAATGCCTCTTCTTTTCTGTCACGCATTGGGCACAATGTACTTACTGGGCACCAATCAAAAGCTGTTGACCTAGGCTACTCTGTCTGGAACTAGATACGTAAACTGGCACTTGAATGAAAGGTCTTTTCACAAAGAATATGAATCTAGCATCTGTATGGAAATTCAGAGAAGTTCTACTTCAGGTAGTTCGACTTTAGTCACAATTGGCACTGAAAGAGTTAATATGAGAACCCATATACTCCATATGTATCCACTTTTCATGTCTTTCCATATTCATTTTGTTTCCTGTTTCAGCCATTTTATTTTCTCTTGTTATTGTGGCATTCGGCTGATTTTTTTTTCATCAGTGCATGGTTAACTTTTTGCAAGTCTAGACACCTGTAATTTCCACTAGTGCAGAAAGTAATTATCTTAATGAACAGTTGCACCCGTCATGCCTGAAGATATTTGTCTTTGCTTGCAGACTGCTAATGGTCTTTGTATGTACCTTTAAGTTGCAAAAAGCCTTTTCAAGTTCCTTTCAGTATCAAAATGCCTTTGCTCAAATACCTATAAATCAGGTTAAAAATTAATCCAAAATATAACATCTATATTTTTGTACTGACCTGACAATGATTTATGTATAAAAACTGACTTTTGGTACCCCCAGGCAAAATAATTAATTCTACAGTGAGAGAGGTGAAAGTTCAAGATTGCATCTATTGTAGCAGTCTCGTGTAAACATGATCGCAAAAAATTTGTCTTGCAATTTACTCGACAATAATGGACAGGACGACCATGCATCACGTGTTTTTTATACTTGTGTATCCCAGCAGACAGAAACCCTGCTGCTGCTGATCAATCTCAACAAGTTCTGATATCTGCTCACAGAGGGCACTGCTGCTCAATCCACCCAGAAATCTTGGACGGAATGTTATCCTGGTTACTAAAATTGTCACTTGTGGCCTGCGTGCTGAAATAGTGAGTCATGGTTATTGTCGTAACTGACACAACATACATTTATAACCTGTTCAGGACATAGAAAAGGTTCAGAAACACTTTGTAAGATCATGTTGTTCTTTTTTTTTTAAATATTAATTTTCACACTGAAAGCAATGTAAAAATGTTATTGTTAAACAATATTTGTACATGTAGCCTGCATGTCTGATTCAATTATATTTTATATAGATAATTATGCACATCACCACAATTAACCTATGTAATTATTATCTCTGCTAAAGAGTGCCCCACTAGTGCAGATAGGATGAGACACTTGTGACCCATAGGTGATGTACCTGAATGATATGGTCACTCAAGGTAGGCTTTATCATCTTGAGAACATTTTGTTTTGTCCTCAGCTACGAAAAATTCACGGCCAGTGACTAGAACTCTATAGACATTTTGGTCGTTACACTGACCCAAAACAGCAATGCAAGTGCTACCTGTTAACTCTCCTTGAGTTAGTTGCTCACGGCAAATGTCTTGCCCAAACTGAATGGTCATTATGATTCCAGGTTCAGACTTATCACAGAAAAGATATTTCATTCAAGAGCCTGCATGCTAGTACGTCTGGAGGGAAAAAAGAAGTGTCCAGGTCAACAGCTTTCCTCAGCATACATTAACTGAGCCCAAAGCATTCCAAGGAAAGGAAAAGACTCTCAAGTCTCCTACACATTGATAGGTTAATTCCCCCTCTCCCTGTGAAGAAAAGAGTTAACAGTCCCATCAATTACCCATAAAAACATCCCCTATGCTTACTCATCCCCCGCCTTACAGCACTAAAACAACCCAATCCACATAAAACTCGAAGCCACGATCACTCATACAGATTTAAGAGTCCTCCACTGAATCTACTGATTAGGACTGAATATTTGCTTTGCAGAAGCAAAACCTTCTCGTGGCACGCCAGGTGACCTTTGACCTCACACTGGGGTTTTCTATGCTTATGACTGCAATTTGATCACAAAATTACAAATTTGCCATTCTCCATTTGCAGGGCTCTGTGTCAGGCGATCTTACAGAAGGAACCAGAAAATTAGTGTAATGCTGCCGTCAGCTTGACTCATTTTTCCCAAGTAGTCATTGTTTCGCAAAATTTTGAAAGTCCATTTCATTTTTTAAAAAATGACATGAAAGCGCATTGGAAATGTCAGCAACAAAGTTACAATGGAAGACAGTACCTCGTTAAATCATCTCCGTAATTAAGTAATTAGATTTTCAGAACATTCTGGCTGAAACAGACGCAAGTATAATTTATCAAATTGACTCCATGATCTCCAATTTGGACTGAAAGAGTTTATAATGGAAAGTGAAACTAAATAACAATGGCCCTACAAGGCTGTAAAGAATACCTCAGAAAACTCTCAACTAAAATGCATGTGTCGCAACGCGATGAATCAATACCTTTATTTGCATAATAGACAAGGCATAAACGGGTCATATCAGTGTAACTTTATAACGGATACTGGCCACATTGATATTTATATGTTACATCGGATATCCAAGACACAAACGAATATTTGTATCAACCTGTGTGTACATGAATGTGTCTTGGAAGTGACTGTTGCCATTTTAAAATCCAGTTGATTACAATGTACAGCTAGAAATACTTGTATATTTATATGTCACATCAATATCCTTTTACCCACTTTTCCCTTTTGACCTCATGAAATCTTTCCTGAATGAAGGAACCCTCTGCAACATATGCATATGTGCAATACAACATCTATTTATTCTTTCATGAGACACCAAAAATATGTTTTAGAATTTAGGGAAGCATGAAATTTTCATTCACTTTTCATGGAAAATTACAGTAAAAATATAAATTAAGTGGAAATCTATGAGCCACTTGCACACACTGCAACGATCGGTGGCATGCCGACAATCAACTGGGAACAGGAAATATTGATTCCATCATCAAAATTACAGTTTTACAAAGACCCTCACCATTCTCCCACCACTGCCTGCCAGACTAATAATAACATATTCATATTTTTCTTTTTTTCACCCCTTTTTTTTTTCTTTTTTTTTTTTGGGGGGGGGGGGAGAGGGGTAACTGATCTGGGTTGTTCTGTTTCTTAGGCACCCTAAACTTTTTTTTGGTGCCAGTTAGTTTCTAAACTCCCTTGGAATATAAACCTACTCTTAGAATGTCTGAAGTTTTTGTTTCTGTATCTGCCAACGGACCACATTTTGAGTCTGAAGAATCTCCCACATGAACGAGGGTTCTGAGATTTCAATACTTGAGAATAATACTTTTGCCCTGAGTGAAGGGAGACTTATTTGACCTGTGTCCTTGTCCGTCGCGATCTTTTCCCTGGTCATGGCCCAGTTACAGAGACACCTTTCTGAAAATAACTCACACCATTCTCGACAGATTTCCATGAGGCTGAGCAGCGTGGACAGCCTGCAACTGACTTTAGGGTGCACTGTATATCCAGTCCTCATCTAACCAGAGAGGCCCCTCCCTTGAGAAATAAGCCATGGTGAAGGTGGACATATGCTACAGTGGGACTTCACCATACAGCAGGGCCAGACTTTCGCAAAATTTTGCGAGAATCTATTTGGATTTTTGTCGATCAGTTTTCTTTTTAAAGAAGGACAAGTTTAGTAGAATCTTTACGAGAATGGATTCTCAGATTCTCGCTGAAATTCTGGCCTTGTATAGGTAAAGTAACACGGAAAACATAGCACCTGGGACCTCAGCATTGTGGTCTGAACTGTTTCCCCCCATAAACCAGTTAAAACCCGCCGGGGGTCAAATGTCGTCTGCTTCAGCCTTTTCAATTATGGTCAACAGTAATGAAAAGCAAGTTGACTGAAAATTGTAGATAACAGCCTATCAAGATCACATGACCCGGGTTACAACAGCTTACTTCCTTGTCCACTCAGTGCCCAATCCCTGCCAATGAAAGCTGTTGACTCAGTTTTAAATCAAGGGAGAAAGGGTTAAGACAGATCTCACTTTAGGGTGGTCTCAGCAAGGAGGGAGACTCTAAGTAACACGAGGACTGTTCATGAAAAGTTTTCATTGTCAAGGTTATATGGCCACAAAAAAGCACACATATTTTCTTCTTCGTCTTTTTGTTCAATTTTGTGAATGGGACATCTCACCTAAATGGCTCAGAGTGGTATCTAAAAACAGGTTTCACTCAAAAAACGTAATTTTCAGGAATTCTCTACTAGCATTCATCAAATGTCACAGCTTTTTTCATAGATGGGAAATATTTATCAAAGGATGACAGCATTAGTTTACAGCAGCCTGCCACAGATTTTATCCTCCCCCCACCCCCACCCCCCACATGCTCAACCCTAATCTCAGTCAAATAATCAATGCAAAATGGCCCACATTCCAGAACATAATGGCGATAAATCATCAACCGTTTACATGCACGTGCCTCACTATCTCCTCTTTCCATATAAACGTGCTGGGTCCTTTGAGCTTTCTGTCAATCCCACATTAATATTCCTCTTTGGTGATCACACTGAGCACAAACACTACAGATTATGCATATTATCTACACATTCCACGAGTCTCTGGGCTCAATGTTAACCTTTTGTTTCCCATCCAGGGCTCAACGCTGGCAATTAAATTCTCGAAAGCCACTGGCCAACAAAGCATGACATAAAGAATAGCCAGGATGAATTTTGGAGCCAAAGTATACCACATGTAATCAAATCTGGCCAAAAATTCTGTGACTTGTACGTTTCTAATTGTTATACTATGCATGATTAGCCAAAGTCTATTTTCTGGAGCACTGCCTGCCTGTGGGTGGCAAAAATTGGGCCCCATTGATGTTTTAAAGCTACACTGTTTCAAAGTTTAGAGTTTGCTGAAAATTTATCCCAAAATCTGAAAAAGACAAGAGCAAGAGCACAGATGCTTTGGTGTACACATTTTAGCCATATATACAGTGTTGGGAACTCTGTGAACAACAGTTTAAAATTTATTTAAACCTTAACCTGGAATTATATTTGGTTAGAGGGTGTGTGTGTGTGTGCTTTTTCTTGTATACACACACATTTATGTTTAATATACATGTATATCTTTTTTAATTTTGATCTAAGACCTAGTTGTATATATATATATATATATAATATATATATATATATATATATATATATATATATATATATATATATACATAGATAGACAGACAGACAGACAGACAGATAGATAGATAGATAGATAGATAGATATGTATATATATGTAACAATTATATATACTCCAAGGTTTACAGTTAATGGGTGTAATTTACATCTATGTATCAAAGATATGTACTTTGTATGAGGTTTACACGTATGTAGATTTTTCAATATTTAAAGCTAAGAAAGTTTTCCGATTGTTCCAGGCAATGGTCCACTACCTTAATTCTTTCAGTTCCCAGCTTTGGTTGCTCAAGTGAACTGTATAGCCTTGTTGGTACTTGAATGACAGTTTGGTTTGCAAAGACTACGAGTCCAGTATTATTATATCAATACTGTCGAAATTGGTAATGAAATACAGTGCTCCCTCTTTATAATGCTGGTGTTGGGGTTCACAGGGTATACCATGTTACAGCAAAACTGCCTTATAACAGAGGGACTTTTAACATAGAAGTAATGGGAAAAGTATTTCAGTGGGAGCCATGGTACAGGCCATGTTATATCAGAAACCACCTTGTAATGAGGGGTGTTATAAAGAGGGAGCACTTTGGTTAAATTACCCTATGCCATGTTACATGTGGTTACAATCCTCGTCAACACTTGTTCCATTTCCTGCCAAGTCATTCCCCAGCTGCCCTCATTGTCCAGTGTGCCTTGACATGTAATGGAGCATGCCACCTGTAGGGGGCACTACAGGTAACTTCTGATGATATCCACCTGTTGTAGGCAGAGTCACCTGTGGGATTAAGCGAACCTGCTCCATTCATTGGTTGAAATGTCATGACTAGCAGTGAAAGATGACCTGTTGTGTGTGACAATTTTTTTTTGGCAGAACGAGTGATCACATACAGCAGGTATCACTGTGTTATCAACATTGAATGGAAATATTGTTTTCGTTTTTACCTTTAAGGTCATATCTGTCGTCAACGTTCCAAACATACGTGTCTCTAGCTGAAGCATGTTCATTGGGTCTATGTCCCATGGCATGGAATTTGTAGGTCTTAATTTTAAAGTAATAAATCTCCTGTCTGTAAATGTTGTTATCAATTCTGCTTGAGGGACACATTTCATGGTGGGCCAAATACTCTCTTACGCACAGAACAAACACAATCTTACATGGCTGGAGAGTGAGTTACTATTTTTGTGTCACAATGAATTGCTCTTGGTGAGGAAAACCTGAAAACCACTTGCAGCCATGTAAGATTCTCATGCATGAGCAGTGAAGCCTCAATAAAATGACACTATCTGCTAACTACTAAACGTATAAGCACATTTAGATATTTAGATACATGTCATATAAATTACAGCCCAAAAGCAAAGAAATTTGACTTGAAAGTCCCTAAAATCTTGTGTCATTAACTGAATATCAGATTTCCAAGCGTCTTTATAACTAATTCCCTGGATCATAATGGAATAACGTAAGACCATACACATGTTTGAATGTACATTTCTTGCTCAATTTGCTAACCATGTTATGATAAAGACCTAGGTTCTACACATAAACAAAAGTTCCAACCATGTCAAAATTTTTTCAAATTTCTTCACCCATAAATCTCCTTAACACACCTTCTGGTACAAATCACACAAAAAGGGCATATACATGTATATATATATCAAGATAAATAAACAGTAACAGTCATATAAGCAAAACAAGTGTTAACTCAGTTCAAAACACTGGCACTATGACCTGTACATCTGGACTCTTTCAGTGACAATCATGTCTAAGGTCGATCTACACGTACTTAAGGGGCCGTATCAAAATGATCGTGCGTGTAAGACGGAAGAAACGCAGTCTGGCTCGAATGAAAGTTGGATTCGTCTCCACCTCGTCTCACACGCGAACAGACCAAGACAAACGAGGCCAGACCAAGCCTGAGCGTGACCCAGCTGGAGCTCATATCGGCAGTGCTCCCTGCGTCTGAGACGCGCAGATTACATAAGCCAGACTAGTGACACCACCCACCTATATTCATAATTAGTCGGCCGAGCGATGCCCCAATTACAAACATTAATTGCAAGACAAAAGCGCAAACAGGAGCAGTGGGTCGCCTCATCTCCGAATGACGAAAGAAATGAGCACACAGATTAAAGTTATTTCAAAACACTAAACCAAAAACAAAGTGACTTTCTTTGAATGTGGGAACAGTTTTGTCAATAAAAGTTAGTTCATTGTCTGCACAATGGAGAGTAATAGTACTATTGTCTGGATGGACCCCTTTCTACCTGTACCGTTGTATGTCACTTTGCTCACAGGTGTACTGATATAAATTATAATTTGTTCCAAATTAAGTATATATTACAGAGGTGATTGGCACTAAAAATAGTAAGATAACTAACGCTATTTAACGGCCATGTATGTAGGCAGTGTGTTGTGCGGTGCACAAGATTGTTTATGCTTGCAATCAAATGAAGGCATGAATAATAAAATCATTTTGCTTTCCACATACACGACAGTTACACGTAAAATCTTTAAGTTGTTTCGATAATAGTCAAACAAGGACCGGTCAAACAAACACATACAACGGAATATTTGGAGGTGCTGGTGGGGCGGGGAGGGGCAGGGGGCAGAGGCGAGATGTATGGTATCATTCCGATGTGGCCCATAATTTTATATCACCACTCGCTGGATTTTTATGAGAATCCCGATCACGGGTTGTCGATGCAGTTTGGCCCAGCAGCTGTGTGCGTATGTGCCTTTCGATCCACGTCACTTAATTAAAAAGAAAAGAAAAGAAAAAAAACTGTCCGAACAACAGTATTTTTTTTCTTCAAGTGATTCAAGTTTAATCAGTCTTGTGATACTGATAGACCATATAACAAACATGGACACTACAATTATGTCATCCTATCCACCCCACAACCTGTCAACTTCACGTGAGAGAGGTCCACGCATATCAAATGAGGTAATAGTTTATCCTTCTTGGTGGGAAGAAACTACTTTTGCGTAGGGGTGAGACCACTGAGTGCCGAGAGGCAGAATTTATACAGCACTGAGTTGGTAGGCCTTACCCTTGATACGCAATAATCAGTTAGCCCATACATGCCATGGGCCGGTAACCTTGATAAATAAATGAATGAATGAATGAATGAATGAATGAATGAATGAATGAATGAATGAATAATTGTGCTCCAAGTGCCAAGACAGAGTCGCAATGACTTGCACACACTGGTCTGGACCTTGCAGCTGGAAGTCTGGTCTCCCGGTCTGGTCTGCAGAGCTGTCAATCATTTGCTTGCCGTCCTGGAGAATCTCGTGACACAGGCAACTGGCAAGGTGCCAACATTACCACACCGCACCATGTGTTGGTTTTGGGGGCTGTTTGAAGTAGCGTCGGTGCAAGGAGCTGGCTTCAAACTTTCAGTTTTAAACGCGTGCCTTTGGCACAACAACAGCTGGTCATATATGCCGACTTGTCAAAGTATCGTTGCATCGGTCAGAAAAAAAAAAAAAAAGAAAAAATACCAACCAAAAAAAAAAAAAAAAAAAAAAAAAAAAAATACCAACCAAAAAAAAAAAAAAAAAAATAGAAAAAATACCAACCAAAAAAAAGAAAAAGAAAAAAAAAAAAAAAAAATACCAACCAAAAAAAAAACAAAAAAAAAAAAAAAACAAAAAAAAAAACGACAGGTCAGAACTACAGGCAAAATATGACCGACAAGTTGATCGACCCATTCAACTTCAAGCACCGGTCCGGGGCCTAACTTGTGCAGGGATGATGGAATGACCACTGCCTGATGATCAACACACTCACACAGCACACACACACAATTTCTTGCTTGTGCACTTTCACTGAGTTTCAGATTTTACGAGTTATGTGACCAGTACATGGTGACGGCCATTTGAAGTGCCGGCATCATTAATACTAATAATAGTCATCTGGGCAGTCAGTATTTTGACATTACAATGTATCCATCCTTGATTTCCCATTTAGTTACGCTGAATTTGTGTGTGTTTGTGTGTTTTCTTCTTTGCCAAGTGACTGTGATTGTAAAAAGTTACGGCAACTCAGAAATGTATTCAATTAAGACCTCATGTGTAACTATGTGCCTAAATCAATGATTCCACACATGATACAGCCATCAAAATCAAATGCAGAAAGATTGCAGGTGAATGAAAAATAGCAGTCCGTTGTTACCATTTTGCTCACGGAGGGGATACAGTGTCAGGAGGCTTCCTGGCATTGGTAGGCCCGGAAGGCGGAACAGTTGCATGGAACTCTTATCAAATTCAAAATTGACCGCAAGAAGAGGGCTATCGCACGTTAAAAAAATATTTCATGTTAAATTATGTCGAAGTTAGTATTAATTCTTCTGTGTACATTAGAAAATACTATCCATGATGCCCTGTGGACATTGATGGACTCGTCCGTTGTCATGGGTGACCACAGCATGACTGGGGCACTGTTAGTCACGTCATCGATATTTTCCAGAAACTGAGAGTGAGAAACGGAAGCCTGCGTGTCTGGGGTGCCACCGGCAAACAAGTCGAAACTTTTGTTATTATCTTTGCAGTAGCCGTGGAAGTTTTCTGTGAGCTTTCTT